>JAZFAU010000350.1:97500-403630 GCA_037178615.1 Dione vanillae
ATTTTAACATAACACCATTCAGAAAAAGGTAAAATAAGAGTAACAAGTATCAAGTGTGTGTTAGATTTTACTTTGGCTTTGGCTCCCAAGTCTTTCTGAATGAATGAAATATTATATTATTCATATATACCTCTCGGCTCACGTTCATATCAGTCGCTTACAAAACATCTGAACTGAATACCTACCACTACCATACCATAATTAGTGTAGAGTGTTAGTGAACCGTTAGTGTGTAATTCTACTTCCTACAACACTTCTCACTGTCTCTGTGCCACAACGGTCCTTCATTGTGGCGCAGACATTACGGATTTTTTATTGCCATTTGCTTGGGGTTGAAGATGGAAGATTTACGCGTAGCGACAATATTCCGTCCGTCACGAGCACTTAATGCAAAGCAAGTGGCTCCCTCCGAAGCGAAGCGCACAGTTGCCTCCTCGCTGGTGTGAAAAGTAGAGACGACGGCTTGGGGGACCGCCACCCAACACGCCTTGTTCGGAATGGCGGGAAGTGGAGGACAGAGACGGGTACATATAGCTGCGTAGAATGTAAGAAGAGGGATGGAACAGAAGATGAATGAATTGTTAGATGTGATGGATGAGGGAGATCTGGATGTCATTTATATGACTGAGAGCAAACGAAAAGGCAATAATGCAACCGATTTGCTGGGCAACCACGTCGCCTTTTGGGCCGACGTTCCAGAGAGTGAAGTCACAAGTGTCAAGGTGCAGGCTTGTTATTGTACCTCTATATGGTATTATCATATAGAGGTACAATAACAAGCCAATGCTAGAATAAGGAGTCTGGGGAAATAAGAAGACTCGGAATCAAACCACCGCACAAGAAGCTGTAATCTCCAAGATTCACCGATCAAAGAGGAATATATAGAAAAGGTTTCCAAAATGCTAGATAGTTGATAAATAGGTCGATGCCCAACCGTCACGTTGATACTTTGATGCTGTGCCGTTGCACCACAAAAGCCTTAAATAAATTAATTAACGAGGTAATGGAGTGTTTTAATATTAAGTTCCTATGATTCTTGCGATTCCCTCTGCTTACCTTGCTATGTGCGGGATAAAGCGTGAAACAAAATACAATTTAAGTGAATTTGAGATATTTCTTCATTTTACAATAATGTCTACCCCAATGCTATGTTTAAAAGCAAGTCCTTTTTATTTTTTAATTGAATTAAAATACAAGACACGAATATTTATTTTCAATACTATACAATTATTTTAAAAGGTTCGTCTAGTGTAACGTAGTAGGTACGTCGCGTGACTTCATTATTACTTTAACGATTTCCCACGTGAATTTAAAAATGTATTCATCAAGTAACGTTGACAATATGTAAATAAAACATGATAGATGGGTGCAGGTTCAAGACAAACAAAGCAAAATCTACCTTTATATTTATGATTTTGAAAGTGTTCATCTACACTAAGAATAGACTAAATGCTTTAACAAAACGTATTAAAGTTTGAACGTAGAAGGATTTGATCCCGTGCCAAGCGCAAACCGTGCAAGAGCTCTAACCGCTAAGCCATGCGTTCTTCAACAAACCGCGTCGAAATTTTTATATGCTCTATTTAATTTATTGCGTTGTTTGTATCTCTGTTGGGAGATTGATAATGACATATATGCTAATGAATAGACAAAGCGCCAAGAGACCCTTCAATCATGACACACCACTCTCTATTTCACATTAAAATTCGAGATATACAGTGTTGAGTGGCGAAATTTAACATCGCATCAATTTTGCAAAAGCAGACAATTCTGTTTTGAGTGGGCAAAACACTTACTACAATCGAGTTCACAATAGTACTTATTAAAACTATATATATTTTACTTACAATAACTTAAATAGGTATTATGAAATAAACAACACAAATAAGTAATTGTTGCAATAACTTGTATGCGGTAGAAATAAAAACGAGAGTATTAGTGTAGAGTCTCCATAGTTCTCTAATCCCAATCTGTTTAGAGTTGGAAAGTACTTTGGCACCAGTAGAATTAATACTTAAAGAAAACATATAAAAATTTGAACGCAGCGGGACTCGAACCCGCACCTTCCTGCGAACCGTGCAGGTGTTCAAATTTTTATATGTTTTCTTAAACTATTTTTTCTATCCTCAGTGTGGATTAACACTTTAAAAATCTTAAAAAAAAAACACCAGTAGAATTATTTGGTTAAGTACTGCGAGGAGATTGAACAGTGGAAGTATGTACCTATTTTAAAGAGGCCCCTTTAATTGTACAATTCAGTGGCAAATCCTAGGCGCTGTTCTACGCTCACTCTACATTCGTGAGTCCTTGAATGCTGATCTTTTTGTGGTTTATACAATTTCGAATTTTAGAAATTTTCGAAGGAGATAAAATCTGATACGCATTTAGAAGCTAAAATGAGTTATGTCAAACAAGAACTTAAAAAAACGCTCAATGTGATTACTTCACGTTTCCGTTTGACTAAATGAGAATAAACATTTGTATCTTTTTATTAAGTAGACTAAGAAGTGTGATTGTCTGTGTTCTAAGGGACTTTAGACTTGTAAATTAACCTATTTAACATTTATTTTAACTACACTTACGTATATATGTTAAGATATCATTAAGAAAAATTGACAGACGTACAGTCATGTCGACAGATTTCCGTTTTCTCATTGAGGTACTGAGCCCTAAAATGAGATAAATTCAATCAAAACATTATATGTAACCTTTTTTTCGTATATCCAAAGCACAGTATTCATCTCCACAGCCTTTTTTCTCTTTCAGCCTCGTTCACAGTAATTGACAGATGCTACCAGTCCGCTCTCACATAAATCCGTTTAGCTTTTAGTATGTTTAGGGACCGTGTCTGTGTATATATATATATATATATATATATATATATATATATATATATATATATATATATATATATATATATATATATATATATATATATATATATATATATATATATATATATATATATATATATATATATATATATATATATATATATATATATATATATATATATATATATATATATATATATATATATATATATATATATATCTCGGTCTCTTTGTCTATTCAGTAAGATATATAGCAATATGAGTCTCATAACAGAGACCCCAACAACGCAATAAGTAGAGTAAAGCAAATAATATGTGCGTATACAGTGCTCATGATTGTATATCCAATTATGTTATTTCAATAGTTCATAGTACTATGTCAACAGTTTCATCAATCTCGTTAGTAGTCAAAGGCAATACTGTTCGCTACTTGCATATAACTTTTGATCATAATAATAAATTTGTTCTTCTTAGAAGTTACAGTTGAAAAGATTGAAGACTTTTAATAATGTAATAACTGTAGTCACTTACTATAACTTATATTGCAACTGTTTACCTACAGTGATAATACTGCTTTTGTACTTTATTTTTTTTCGCTTCACGCTTTATCCCGCACATGGCAGGGTAGGCAGAGGGAATTACAGGGACCATGGGAACCTATTTTCTTTATTATTTTCTGTATAATAAATTATATTGCGAAAAGTTCTAACGCGTCGAAGATTCCGTACAAATAAATACATATTTGATATTCACGAGTCCTCTATTTTAGAAAATACTACTTTGAAAATTTACAAGTTTGTAAATTTTTACGGATACGACCGTACTCATTTTATATAAAATAAACTATAACTTTAAGTTTGTAATTTTTTTTATGTTAAATTATTAACTTTTTTTTTAAAAATTTATGTTACTTTTCATTTTTCAAACAAAAATTTTATTTTTAATGTTCTTCAAGAAGTTACGACTTTTAATATTGATTCTTTCCCGTCGCTTTGGAGAAAATCGTTTCAACAGATAATAAGACAGATGGATAAAAAAGTGATTATATAGAATAGATACACAACAAAACACAATTGTTGCTTTCGTAAAGAAAGAAAAATATCAAGACTGTAATATATATTTTAGTTATTATATATACATTAAGGAGGACCGTCGTGGCGCAGAGGCGCAACGTCTGCCAGTAACGCGACGGTTTCTAGGTTCGATCCCCAGTCGGAGAGGATAGATTTTTCTATTTCCATTTTCCTCGCTCTGGCAAACTAGGCAAAGCGCAGCGTTCCGCCACTCAACACGTCATGCCTCGAAAAAGGCGGAAAGTGGGGACGGAGAAAGCAGCAGTGAGGGCCGTCGTGGCGCAGAGGCGTAAGCGTCTGCCTGTAAACGCGACGGTTTGTGGATTCGATTCCCGCTCGGGGAAAATGGATTTTTCTATTTCCATTTTCTTCGCTCTGGAAACTGGGCAAAGCGCAGCGTTGAGTTCCGCCACTCAACACGCAATGTCTTGAAAAAGGCGGAAAGTGGGGACGGAAAAAGCAGGAACTAAGCAACGGAGTGTCTTAACACTAGGTTCATATAGTTCCTGCAGTTCCCTCTGCCTACCCTGCAATATGCGGGATAAAAAACGTGAAGCTATAAAAAAAAAATAAAAAAAAAGAGAAAGCAGGGACTAAGCAGCGGAGTGTCTTAACACTAGGTTCCCACGGTCCCTGCAGTTCCCTCTGCCTACCCTGCCATGTGCGGGTTAAAGCGTGAAGCTATAAAAAAATTTGAAGACACCATCGCTTTCAATTACAATAACATATGATAGTATTAGTGATAGACTATATATATAGTACATCAGATATTACTAAGTCTTTCACTGATCACTTTCCACTCGAGAGAATCAATTGTTTCCATTACATCGCATTGGTGACAACACAAAGCGAGGTTTTGCTCCAGCAACTAAACATTTAAAGTTTCTAAAATTGGATAGAAAACGGATAAGGTAGTGTGTTAACACTAAGTTCCTTTTCCAAAGATTGACGTTTGGAATATAATATTATATATTTTTTTAAAATAATATTATAAATGCTTATAATAATACATGGAAAGTAAAATGTACATATATATGTATGTGTAATATAAAAACTGAAACGTTTTCCTTTTTTGTGTGTTTTATTTACTCACAAGTCAGTAGAGTTATTATTAGAACTCGTTCCTTAAAAATCATTTTAAAATGATGTACTTCTATTTTATATATATATATATATATATATATATATATATATATATATATATATATATATATATATATATATATATATATATATTATATATATATATATATATATATATATATATATATATATATATATATATATATATATATATATATATATATATATATATATATATATATATATATATATATATATATATATATATATATATATACATAGTAATATATTATAATATCCTATGTTTTTTCATTGTCATGACATTACACTTGTATATTTTACCCTGTGTATTTGTCACCAACCAATCTTGACATAAAATAAATTGAATGAACATCTACCTGACGCGTGGTGAGAATAAAATACTTCATCAATATTAATAATAGGAATAATGTAAAAAAGTCATTGTCCGGTGAAATAATGTATAATATTATTTCTAAGGTGACAGTAGCATAGCGGAAAAATGTAAGTGCTATGATTGTGGGTTCTAATCCCATTGTGAGGATTAAATTATTCTCATTTCCTCACTTCTTACTATAGTCTGCTGTGAATCTTCTCTCTAGACATAACAATTATGTTTCAATTTCCCACAAAAGTAGAGAATATAATATCGTAAGTAAAAATGAGAAGCTTAAACACATTGATACCTTCATGGCGCCATCTTACAATGCATAATTATAGGCAAAATTCAACAACAACAATAGGTATACTTAATTTATTTTTTCAGCTTGTCGCTTTATCCCGCTTGTAGCAGGAATCTAGTGTTAAAACACTCTATACCTCGTTTTACTCCTTTCGAGGTATTGCGTACCGAGTAGCGGAACTCAACGCCGCGCTATGGAAAATATTAAGAATATACTATCAGAAAAAAGAGAAAAAAAACGTCTTAATAAAGTTGTTTTTTCATAAAAACTATTTCCAGATCCATCTATCCCCGAGAAGTTAATCAAATTTAGCTTTGAAGATTCGACCAGCGCTATGTAGCTGAGCAAGTTAATCAAACTTGTGGTAAAACAAACAGCTTTCTATGATAGGCTTAGTTTAGATAAATAATTCGTTCGAACTACTTAACTAAATATTCAGCCTGATTTGGTGCAGTAGTTTAGAGATAAATTATAATAACGAGGGTCTTGAGTTAGATTCCCACTGAAAAATTGTACATTTTAAAGTCCCACTCCCACCCTTTTATATTTTTCCTCCCCTAATAATTAGATACGGCAACAAGTAGAATTCCAATAATAATCTTAAATTCTTCATTCACAATAGAGTGTAAATAAACATAATTCTAACGAACACGTAGATATAAGAAGTCGCGCTAGATGCTAACTTCATACAGAACGTTGACATACGAATAGAAATACGTGTCTAAAATGAAATATCTGATTTTCAATCACATACCTCTATTATGAATATTGTATTGAATTATGCAAGATTATACAACGCCAAAGGAATATTTTAAGGCTGCATACTTTTTTTTTGTTATTTCTATTTGTACTACTTATATAATACAGAAATAAATAAAATACTAATATAATAAATAATATTTTATATTCATAACAGTAACCTACACTTCAGAAGAATAACAAAACAGGTATAACATCTAGAAAGTAATGGGACTCGAACCTGTGACTCTTGAAGTTTGTTAATGCCCCTTAGCACAATATTTTACTAATCAAGTAGAAACTCTATGTTAAACGCACACTCAATCAAACTTATATACACACTATGCACACATACATCATATTACACATACTCATAATCTGAGCCTAATATATGTACATTATTAAAACTTAGTCTAATATATATGTATATATGGGTAAAGGAGACGGCGACCTGAAATGCAAAACAACCTAGTACAGGCGTTAATCGCCATTCAATTAAACTGTAAAGAAATGAAGTGAGTGATATGTTAGAAAAATAAATAAAGTAATTAGTAAACACACTATGACAAACAGTCAGGACACTACTACTTCAAATTAAAAACATAAATGAAGTCAGTAAATATATCAGATATAGCAAAAGCTTTTAAGACATTTTGTATATTGTTATTTTGGATATATGTTTTTATGCATTGTTGTATAGTCACTAATTAAATGCAAATAAGTTGATACAATAATATTATAAAATCAAAATATAAAATCGTCATTTTAATTTAAACGCGATTAAAGACATGAAAGGGTTAGTTTATTTTCTATTTCTATATTAGAAAATTATCTAAACACACGTATACTATGTTTCGAGCGTATTCGGACAGATTGATTGATTGTCCTTAATTGCATTAAATGACATTAATTACTTAACTACAATAGTTCAGTGTAGTCCCGTCCAATACGGGTCGTTATATTTTTTGTATACGCTTTTTAATCCAACAAAATTCAAAAATTTCAATATGATAAATAAATTAGCTTCACGCTCTATCGCCCTCGTCGTAGAGTAGGCATAGGGAACCAAATCAACGGTAGAAACCTAGTATTAAAACACCGGTCCCCGCTCAACGCATCACTTTACCTACTTGCCAGAGTGAAGAAAAAGAATTCATATAATCCTCCCTCTCCAAATGGGAATCGAACCCACCTGACCTGTCGCGCTTACAGTCAGATGACATAGTTATAAAATTTCAAAACAAACGTGACTCAGTGTGCTTGAGAGGTCTAAGCCTCGGGCGGGTCTCTACTTAGTAAATAGATACAAACTTAAATTATATACTATAATATATTTTATCCAGCTACGACAAAATATATTTATGCTTGTTAAGTGTTCGTTAGCGCATCTGTAGACTACATAGCACTAAGAATATTTTATATATTTATATTATTTCTTTAAAAACAAATTACTTTAGTTTCCAATTAGTTAAAGTGTTCGTCTACGTTTATATTTCGATTGTAATGCCCGTATATCGTTAGAACGATATACTGACAGCATTTTTATGTACCGGAAGCTCGATAACTGCAGTGTAGAGTTGGAAAAATCAAATTTCAATTCGTAAGAAAGCATTTGCTTTGCTATTACTTAAAATTGTACATAAGTAAAATTATTTGGAGCCAAACTCGTATATCTGTGCATTTTATGTTAGTATAAAACTTTACTTCAGGTTTTCGAATAAAATTTTCAGCTTGTTCCACGCCATTACACGTTTCTTTCACGGCATTTCATTTAAGTGCACGTTGCAATTCAAAGATTGATATTTTTTCTAAGAAAATCTCAGACGCTTTTAGAGTTTTGTGTTCTGATATTATATAACCATGTTATGTTTGATGCATAACATTATTATAATAAATAGTGTAAAAGATCACCGATCTCTGCCTAGTTCACTATTAAGCCCCTGCTTGCTTCGCTTCTTTCACTTTTCTTGCAATTTCTTTTATTCTGACATTTCTTAAGAAGATTGTCTTTCTTTAGTTTGATTTATTTATCAATATTTTATTGATGTTCATCTTTAAGTTTTACTCCAGAGCAGGTTAATAAAGAGAAGGGAAAAAATATTTTTGATATAACCACTTCCCTGAGCGGAAATCGAACCTGTGAAGATAAAAAATTATAATCATGTTGTGTCCTATCGCGTCCTTTATATTATAAATAAAATATCTACAAATTCTCTAAAACATTCAAAACATTTCGTTCAATTAAAACTATTTTTCTTTTTACTAAATCGAGGACACTCGTTATTGAACTACCAAAAGTTTTCCACTAGCCCATATTAATTTAACTTTAACTGCATCAGTATTTTTATTTTAACTATGTCTTTGATCTTCGCGTTGACCTATTTGCGGTTTGTGTTGGAGCAACACTTCGAAATAGAGCGGGTGGTTAATGTTTTTACTGTAATTTTTTTTAAATTATTTATAAGTTTTAATTATTTAGTGAATCTATCCATACAATTATTTTTCACAATTGGAAGCAATAGTAATACGGATTCAATGTCCTAAAATATAACTTACACATGGCAAAGGCTTGATTTTGCGCCATCCATAGAGCGATGTTAATCAGTTCGCTGGTCTATGTAAGACTTTTCCAGATCACCAAATTTTGTTACCTAAGGAAAGTAATACAAAAAAAGTTAAAATGATATCCTCGAGCTCTCTTATTTTTTAATTTGCAGTTGGATTATATTCCCATATAAATGATGAATGATTTCTTTGGATTACTCAAAGAAATCACAAAAAATTTGAAAGATCTGATCATAAAAAGGATACTTGGCGATGAAATTATGTAATGTTTATGGTGTGTATTATTTAAAAAATACGAGTGTATCGTATATGTAACTTATGGTTATAGTTAGGAGCTAAGAACTTAATTAAAAAAATATTAATTAAAACTTTTTAACTGCAGCCTGCAGGAATTCTCAGTATCAATATAAAATAAAACTTTATAAATTATTTACATAACAAAGTACAGGTACCTTGTTTTATGCATATCCGACGCGTCCTCGGCCGTGTCGGTACCAATCGATAAGGATTGTGGGAACTGGTAGCTATTATAAGCGAAGGTGTCAAAGGAATCTCCATTCAACCCCTTTATATAAGATGGTTGTAATATATCGAGGCTGTATAAATATAGAATATATGTATGTGCAGTTAAAGATGGAGGATGGATTTAAAGATTTGTTCCAAAATTCATATTAATTTAAGAAAATATCATGTTGTTCTTTTCGTATATTTTAACATACATATATCAATCGGTGAAAATGTATTTCACTTAAAAGAAAAGCTACCAACCAGTTACTTCTTACTTTGAACAAAAATATTTGACGTTGACTATACAATTACATTGGTATACACCAATTAGGGTAAACATGTAGATATAATAGAATATGAAAAGTAGGATATTTTTTACAGATTTCTATGACATTGAAGCATCTTTTACAATTTTATTACAATTTTGCATTCAGTGAGGAATTTATAAGAGTATATTTATTAAATATATACAACAAATTAAAGTAGCCATAAACAATTGCGTGAGGCGTATTGCGCAAATTCAAAGGAGCTTTGTTAAGGCTTTCACTCTCATCATTCTACGTAACAGGAATTCGACACGATTGAATAGAAATCAAACTACACATGGACAGACAAACATCCCCAATTTCCCAAATTCGAGCTGCGACTTTCAGGACCTAATCCAATAAATTTTGAACTCACCCCGATTTCCAATCTCCAGTCTTAAATCTTATGCTCTATCCATTTCCTAAGGATATTTATAACTTATCTTGAATACACGAGATGACATCATGAATATCGATTTTAGAATAAATAGAATAACATTTTTTTAACAATAATTAGTGTAAAGATATATCTTAAACAAAGTGCTGTTATCTGAATTATTCTTAAATTCAGCCTTTATATACTAAATAGATTTCAATACCAAGCTATATTGACATAGGGAAGTATATTAGGAATGGAATGCTGTTGCTGTCTCATCTATAACTTTAAAGTCAATACCGAACCATTATGACATAAGGAAGTATATAGCTTTAGATTCAAGACAAGGTGCAATCCAATTTAATAGATAAGCTCAAATTTTGCATTTTTAAGACAATTTCACTAACATTTTGTATTCTTAAGCTATTATTTACTTCATTTAATAGGTGGTAAGCTTAGGATCACTGATTCAATACACATTTAGATCATATGTATAAAAAGAAAGTTTAGTAGCATATAGCATTCTACTTAGTAATGTGACCACGGTGTTATAATTTTTCGTCTTTGAATCGACTAATTTCACTGTTTGCATTTAAAATAGTGCACGATATAGCGCGAATTCCGTTTATATTATATCCCCGGAAATTTCTAAATATTTTTCCTTACAGCTTTCCCTCCTCATCACAAATTTGTTCGTAGTTTCTGATATGTACTGTTAATTACTCATTCATATTTTTATAAATTGATATACATTGTGTTATTTAAATCAAATCCACTTTTACATCATATACAAAAAAAGATACGATAATAATATTTTTTTACTTTTCTTTCTATCCCAGAGTAATTTAGAACAGAGATCTGTGACACATTTATGTTGACATAAATTTGAAAAGAGGCTGAGGACAAATGGAATTTCGACCTTCCCTTTAACAGTAGTCTAAAGTAGTTGAGATTTGTGTGCGGTTGGTCATATTATAAATTGCATGTATAATAGCGAATAAAATGTCTTCTCGAAGGTGGAGGGTTCAATAAAATTATTTTAGTACTAAATGAAAAATATGACGATGTCATGACAGAAATCCAATTATCTAGTTGTATGAATGCAATAAGTAAATTAAATCCTCACCCGAGAGATTCTAATTTTATTTACTCACTCATGTACCAGGATAAAGCACTGTGTTTAACTCCGATACTCAACTTTTATGGGTCATAAATTTGAGGTTACCGCTGGGATGATGTTTCACCTTCTCCTTAAATCAGGCTGTCAATTAGTGAAAACTATGTCAAAAATCTTTCATCGCGATTTCAATGCGATAAAAATTGTTCCCGGTTTGGTAAAACAAAGCGAGCGATTAGGTTATCACTTAAAAAGATATATGTTAAAATTGAGTGGAATGTAGTCAGAAGAACTAGTTGTTTTATCTATTTTAGCATTTTTTTTAACATTCATGTGCTACTTTCTTGTTAAAATCATCAATCATCAAAAAATTAAAATTAGTGTTAAAGTACAGTACAATACACAATTTTACAGTCTAGAGTTGTGTATCACCCAAGCCATTCTTAGATTATTTTTCTGCTAGAATTTATTTCGTCTTTTCACTATTCTACGTCAATTTGGCCGACAACAGGGCCATAGACTCTTTTTCGTTGGTTCAACAGATTCAATTGACTTTTTAAATCAAGATTTTTCGCTTTAGCTGGCAATAGCAACAAAACTATAAGCTCCAAATATACTTTTTATCATGTGAATGAACAAAAAATTATTGCCAAATGTTCGTAATTGAGACGATAGAAGTTATTTTACGATATTTATCACTTTATCATTTTGATATTCTTTCCATCCTCATTCTTCTACATCCAAAATGAAATTTTTCAAAATATTATTTCAAACTCTGGCGAAAGCCAAAATATGTTCAGTAACTACAAACTGTTTTTGACACATTACATGCCATTGTCTTTTTATTTACGAATTTTGACATAACATTTAAAATTCGTTTTCACGACTAGGATTCGAACTAAAAATCATAATTTCCACTCGAATACGTCCAATTACTTCCAAAGCTTAAAATATAGTATTCAGATGTTATCTGAAGCAAAAATAATATAATAATATATAAGTTTGCTTGTGTCTAGACGCTAAAGTATTGTTTAATTGGCTGGAGCGTTCGGACAAAATTAAAGAGCCACATGTTATTTTAAAAGATTAAAAGTAAAAAATAATAGAGAGAACTACAAAAAAAAATAAGAAAAACTTAAGTCTTCATGTTGTTTTTGACGTAAATATGACTATATGTAAATACGACTAGGTACCTGCTAGAAGATATACAATATTTGTAATATCCCAATCTGGTAAAATTGAAAATGACCGAGATGGAAGACAGAATTCTTCGAAATATATTAGATACTTGACAGTTGGTGGTGGAGGCATATTTAATCCAACAAGGGGTTCTTTTAAACTAGTGTCTAAAAACTAGTTTTACATTTATTAACCTAACATTATATTTTTTAACTAAATTTTAATTATTATCGTTTGTAAGTGTATATAGTTAACATATTGAGGCTAATTTAGAAAAATCGCCCATATTTTTGTTATTAGCAAAGTTATTAGCAAAGGTCTAACATCGTAGGAAAATCTAGTTACAAATTTTCTGAGTTTATGATAGGCATGTCTTGATCTAGATATATATGATTGTTCGACTATCCACGAGAAAGATCAATCATCTAAAGCTTTCAAAGAACTGAAATTACATTTTCGTAGCAAATTACCAACATATATTTATATTTTTGAAACTATTTAAGAGTGACTAAACTATATTAATGGCTCCACCGTAAAAATATTATAAGTATAATATCTCAAAGTTCAATCTAGCAGAAAAGGCAAAGGTAAAGTTAAAGCAAAGATGGATCATTCCGTAGTAATCTTATCACACGAATTTTCACTTTATTTTGTTGTCAAAGTGAGAGTGAAAATCGATCCGCAGACTATTTCTAATCTGCAGACTAATTACTAAGATTCTAATTATTTTTTTGACCACGAGATCTAAACGTTTTTGACTAGAATTTTTGATGCCACTATCCGTATGAAACGTAGGTATACTGAAAATGAATGAAAGAAAGATGAATGCCGTAGACATGCTATTTGTGACAATGGAGGAAGGTCACGTCAAAGCTTTTGAAACTCCCCGGAGAGTCTTTACGAAGAAGTTAAAGTTAGGAAACCAGGCTAAATAGATGTGTTGGGGCCGTAAGGTTTGACTCTCTGATGTTCTAGCAGTCCCATCAGGGAATAAACTGTAGAACTGACAAAAATATATTATATAAAGACATCCTATTTCTTTATAAAAAGCTATATTGCTATAAATATATGGTTAATATGTGTCGGAAAATAATAATAATTTATATTTAGAAATCATGAGTTATTAAATTATTACTTAAATTCTCTCTCAGAAATCACAGACGAATGACGAAACACTGGGTTGAATGCTTTACTCCAAACGGTGAGCATAAATCACCCTATGAAGTTAATTTGTTCCTTCAAAAGGCAACCAAATCTATTTCGTATATTTGTACGTTTACGATTAGAAGTTACTACAATTGTGTCGAAAATAAAGAAAATCTTACTTCTTCTCAGACACATACTTGAAATATCTTGATATTATTTTAAAAGACCTACCAGCAACGCCGGCCTACAGCAGAGCACATTTATATGCAAATGAGCATTTCTACTGAGAACAAGTGGAAAAGGGTCGCTCGATAGTCTGAACGGTTATGTGATTGATACTAGGTAGGCTCTACTTTGTTTTTATTTTTATTACAATTGCTAACGGTTGTAGTAGAATAGAGTACTCTTGGAGTTTCTAATGAATAAATGGATTTATCTAAGGTATTTAAAAAGGCTCTTGATTAATTTTAAATAAGATGATAGTTATATGTTCAAATTGCGTTTTGTTTATTAATATTATATTAATTTTTCCAGCTTTACGTATTATTGCACACATAAATGAGTTATATAACAAAAATTTGCGACAAAACACCAAGTTCTCATTTTTTGCCCAGATCGAGACATTGTGTGTTGGATCGGATCTCATCGCTAATGGCAAGTAATACATTGGTCTCCCTGTGTCTCTAAATGTCTTTTGAGATTTTGTATATGGGGCGCTGCGTGGGATCCCTTTCCAAATCAACAATTTTTATAATGACTTAAAAATAAGTTGAACAAAAGAAATTGTGGCGCAGAAACACAGTGTTTACCTGCTAGCTCGTTCCTAGGTTGCTTCTGCCTGCCTTGCTATGGGTACATCAAATGCTTAGGATTATATGAAAGTATAAATCCAAATTGTAATCCGCGGCTAAATAATTATGGTATTAAAAAATATTACTTTTTTCGACCTGTCAAACTAAATGCAGATTAATTATCATCTCTTTTGAAACATCTTTAAAAAAGTTTTAGGAAAAAAGGTTCACTAAACCTAGTTCTCACAATTAGGGAAGAACAAATTATATTTAACGAGTGGTTTTCCGTCAAAAAAAGTCATTTCCACCAAAAAAAATAATGTCAAGCTTAACGCCGTGACTTTGTAAAATTGCTACGACTTAGAAATCCTCGACGCCATTTCTTCGTAAAAAGCATCAATCTCTCTCATTACAATATGAATGTGTCAATTCTTATCTTCCATTGAGCGCATTATATATATAAATATATTAAAATCTTTTATATTTGATTGCTGTTTGCATTAAACAATCGTTTATATTATTTTGCAATAAATATAATAAAATATAGATATATTTTTACTTTTGAGTGTACTTAAATTTGATTTAATTTTTGCCAGTGGCCGTTGTCGAGCAGTGGGCTAAATTACAGCTATGATGATGACGACCAGATATTTCTTAACAGACTTGATGTAACAGTCTGACTTAGTTTCGCTACGTACTACAGCCTGGTGAATTTGATATAAAATTATACATATAAATCATACATATAAATCATACTTATTAATTAGAAGTAATAAGCATAGAACGTTACAAGTCATATAAATAGTTTAAAACAAAAAAACGACACACCTACATTTATTTAGGTTTACTTTATTGACCTCGTAAGTATAGGATTCAAAAGAACGATCTATGAAATTTTAGTACACTTTTTTAACGACGACTACAATATTATATTATGGCATATTCATGCAGCTTCAGCCAAATATAGTAAAATCGATTCTGTTCTATGACAGAGCTTGAATTTTTATTAAGCTTTAATAGTAGTGCCCTTATACAAATACAATACTACAAATTACACAAATCAATCTTATACAAATAGTACAGATTATTAGCGTTCTAACTTCTATCCTTCTTTTTCATCTAGTGGTTACTCATTTGGTTAAATAAGGCGCCGTGTTCAGTTCTTCCATAACTGGTAGCTATGAGATGTAATTCATATAATACCTACCTACTTCACTTTAAAAAAGTATCGTGAAAGAATATATAAATATGCTTGCTCTATGCAAAAATTCGAACAGCAATCCTTTAGTTTACTTAGAATTTAACTAATGGTATATCCTCGGGTTAATCTCCTTGACGCAACTTCCAGAAAACTGTATAAATTGCGTTAGCTCCATCGGGTCAAAGAGCATTGGCCCAGATTGTACTGAATGCGTATGTTTTAATCTAATCATATGTATTGTGAGATATAAAATCTATATAATACCGAAAGGAGTTTAAATATTATTGAAACGGTGTTTGATGTTGCGACTCGAATATTAGACAAGTAATTAAATTTACAAAATGTTATTTCAATAAAGAACAACTGTAAATGAAAATGACCATATACACAGGTTTGAGGTATTATCTTTAGGTGAGCCAGTGGTAATGTTTTTAACTTTTATAACAGAATCTTGTAATATGACAGGAACAAAATTTGAATTTGATATTGTTATGTGCTACAAAGAAAGATATATGTGTATGTGTATGTATGTATGTGTATTTGTATGTATATATTTATTATATTACTAGCTGACCCGTGCCCACTTCGTTGGGCATAATCTTAATAATCATTTTTTAGTACAGAGTGTTTGCTTTAATTTCTAACTGCCAAAAGGTGAGTTATACGTAGGTATAGTTTGTATTTGCATGCTAATACAAAATTCGAAAGTAACTCTGTCCGAAAGAAAAAAAAAACACCTTTTCTGCGGGATTTGCGATAAACGAATTCCATGAGTACCAAGTGACGGGAAAAATTACTCTGGCTATGGTAATTTTAATTGTTCAAAACTTCTCTGTAAACTATATTGGTTGTAATGTTACCATTTGGAAGTAAAATATATTGTCTATCAGGAGATCCAACCCGAGATAAGCCAACATATAATTGTCCATGGGAAAGACACGGCTTTCTTATGTCAATGCCCACCAGAGAGAATGTTTGACCATGGGACTTGTGAATAGTGAGGGCAAAAGAGATCTTCACTGAAAACTGTAGCCTTTTAAACGATATGGGTAAATCAGTGGGAATAATGGGTATATAATAATTAATAGGAATACATAAGATAATATACAAGTTTCACTCCATTATACTGCCTCCAACTCTAAATATAAGTCAACTTCTGTTTAGCACGTTGTGGACTAATATCTTCATTACCTTTTACCTAAGTTACAATGGCCTATTGTCAACTACTCATGACCAATTAGAAAGTATCGTTTTTCCCGATGCTAGGCCGTTAGTCTTTGAGGAGTTGTTCTGGAACTCTATCATCAGCTAGACTTCATCATATGTATGTTGACTAACATCAATTGCTTAGCGACTATGTTAAAGAAATAGAACCAAACCCGTAAAACAGTCACTTATTATTAAGTTCTCATGACCATTTGTGGTCTTCATCAACAGTTCCACTTCATCAAATGTTATTTTTCGTGAGAAAATGACCAAGATTCTTTGAAAAAAACCGAAATCACTATAGGTGTGCCTATAAAATTTAAGGAGTTCCCTCGTTTCCAGGATCCCATCATCAGATTTTGATTTTTTATATAGCCTATGACACTCAGCAATAATGTATCTTTCTATTGGTGAAAGAATTTTTAAAATCGGTTCAGTAGATGCCGAGATTACCCCTTACAATTTACAAACACACAAACTTTACCTCTTTATAATAATAGTATAGATATAAGTAGATATATATTTTTATGTATTTTATATGACGATATCTATTTACTTTATGTATATTACTATATATTGTTACCCGTATCTTTTTAAGAAACAATAACTCTCACATTCAAAGGTTTCTGGAAGAGATCTCTTCTAGAGATAAGTCATCGTTTTTACATTTGATTTCTATTCCTGCATACTCTATACATCTTTTATCTTGATAATAATTAAAAAAAATACCAAATAAGTATTGGATAAGGTGAAATTATAATTATTAAAAAAATTATGAACATGGTGTACCGACGCTCAACGGCGGCTCCATAATATCAATAATATTTTTTTTGTCATAAAAAATTCAAGTATGAAAATATATTTCAAGTAAATTCTGAATATAAAATAATATAATCCAGGAGCTAGGAAAATGTGGAGTGGACGCCCCAATAATAATTTCTTAAGACCAAACTAAAATATACCATTTCAGACTTTAAGGATGAAAATATACATTTATGTTTTACAATACACTTATAAAAATCTTTATAAAACAATCTACATATGGAAATATTTACGGTAAAACTATTGAAATATTCAAACCCAAGCTCTACACATAAATATATGCAATAATTCCGACATTATCATATCAAAACGAGCTTTCAAGTAGCTTGGTGGAGTAACTTCGCCAATATTGTTGCATGGATAACTAAAACAACACCTCACTAGAGATAACGCTGTTGTATGAAATAATATCATATCTGCTTAACGGTTCCGTAGTGAAATTCCGTTAGTACATATCAGTGATTTCGGCTGTTTAATATGTATGAATGTTTATATATATAAAAAATTAGCTAAACTTGAACTGTGTGAAAATAAGTTGCGTGTGACTTTATATATGTATATTTTAAACGCTCTAATATTCTGCTTTATGCTTTTTTACGATACGATTTACGATTAATACATGTTTCTCAGTAAATGGACTATCAATAACAATTAAAGTTTTACGATTGCTATTGATGAGGACTAGCACGTTTAATTTAATTAAGATTTTATTTAATCTTCAATTTTACACTAATTATTGACTAATCATTACTACACACTTTCAAACAATCATTTAAAAAAGACTGGCTTAAGGCTTATACGTATCTCTTCTAGCCACCCTTATCATGCAGGTGAATAGGTATATATATATGTATGTAAGTATAAAAAATTATATATGTAATAGTATATAATTATAAACATATATAGTATATGTAATGTATAACTAAATTGTGACGATAGTACTATTAATGATATTAGATTTTATTTTAAAATTTAACTTAAAACCGTGGTTGTGGGTTCAAGCCCCTATAGTGTAAATTATTCTTTCTTATCTCCACTATGGCAGAGACTAGGTGTCATATTGATGTGCATACAATACAAATTGTCTCTAACAGAGGTAGAAAGTATGAAAAGGAAGGTAAAAAGGATACATGACAAAGCGTGAACTTCGACAATCTTTCGACTTACAAGAGGAGCGGGTTCAACATCCGCTGCGTTCAAAGTTCCATGTCTTCTTTAAGTAATTTTTCTATCCACAGTGTAATATCACAATATATATATATATATATATATATATATATATATATATATATATATATATATATATATATATATATATATATATATATATATATATATATATATATATATATATATATATATATATATATATATATATATATATATATATATATATATATATATATATATATATATATATATATATATATATATATATATATATATATATATATATATATATATATATATATATATATATATATATATATATATATATATATATATATATATATATATATATATATATATATATATATATATATATATATATATATATATATATATATATATATATATATATATATATATATATATATATATATATATATATATTTATTTTTATTTATTTACTTAAGGACAGCTTACAAAACACACACTTATTCTAATATAACAAATACATCTTATAACTATGAGCTTAGTGCTGCTTTAATTACAAGCCGCCACGACATGATTTGGGACTGTGTAATTTAATAGTTACAAACTTAATAAACTAATGACACATTTTTGTAATTAAATACTGTGACAATAATTTTTTATAATTAATATATAAAATAAGAGAAACAAAAACAACATAAAATCTTAACTATAAGTACGGAACAGAGCGAAGACATTTAATCACATTCCTTTTAAATACTTCCAAGCTATTTGAGAGGATATCCACAGTATTCTGAGGAGGTTTTGCCATCCTGTTATACTGATTCGATAATCTACTCAACGTAGCATTTAGACCTAACTTGGACTTCGAAGCTTTAATTGAAAATAGATCATACTTACCTGCACGGGGTAACTTTGGAGGTGTATTTATATTTAATTTTTCTAACAAAAAGGGGCAATCCAAGTAACCGTTAACTATTTTAAATAACAAAATCTGATCCAATAATTGCCTCCGATGGTACAAACTATCTAAATGAAAATGATCTAAGCGACTTTGATACGTTTCTAATACTTTCGTTTTTTTAAACCTATACGACAAATGCCACAGAAAGCGCTTTTGAATTTTTTCGATACGCTGAATATGTACGGCATAGTGTGGTGACCAAACCTGAGGACAATATTCAAGGCCAGATCGAACCAAGGCCGTATAAAGTCTAATTATAGTCTGTGGCTTTTTGAAATCTTTAGTATTTCGCATAAGAAAGCCGAGCATTTGAAATGCCTTAATTGTAATTTTGTCGATGTGAATGTGGAATCTAATTCTACTATCGAAAATAACTCCTAAGTCACGGATAGTAGTCACTTCTTCTAACATCTCATTGTCAATAGTATATGTCCGTGGAAACAGTTCAGTTCTACGTGAGAATCTTATATATTTACATTTACTTATATTCAATGCCAAACCGTTAGTCCTACACCAGGAGGCTAATCTATTTAAGTCTTCTTGTAAAAGGTCAGTGTCATGCTTGCTTTTTATTTGTTTAGCAAGTTTGAGATCATCAGCGTAAAGAAAGCAACTACTATGTTTGAATAGTGTTGCAATATCGTTAATAAATATATTAAATAATATTGGTCCAAGAACTGATCCTTGCGGAACACCAGATTGAGTTTGGAATGGTTGAGAAGAATATCCGCTAACAACTACTCTAGAAGTCCGGCCACATAAATACGAAGAAAACCATTTTAGTAAATTTCCTGTTATGCCGAACGAAGAAAGTTTGCAAATCAGAATACTATGATCCACGGTATCGAACGCCTTACGTATGTCGGTATAAATGGCGTCAACCGGAATATTAGAATCAACGGATTCATTCAAAAAAGTTACGAATGAAACGAGATTGGTTGTTGTGGATCGAGCCTCGAAGAAACCGAACTGTTGTGGCGATACTAACTGCTTTACATGCCAGGTAATTGTAGGTCTAATTAATATTTCAAATAATTTTCCAAAAACAGGCAGTACGGATATCGGTCTATAGTTTTTTATACAGGCGGTATCTTCAGATTTATGAATAGGTACGACCCTCGACTCCTTCCACGCACTGGGAAAGAATCCAGTTTTTATTGATTGATTGTATATAATTGACAGCGGTAAAGCTAGCACGTTACAACATTCCCTTGCAAATATACATGGTATACCATCAGATCCAGCTCCTTTATTTGGATCTAAATGTTTTAGACCAATTAAAACATTATTTTGAGAAAAAGACAATTCTGACAAAGAGTTTGTTGATAAATAATTTGAAAATGCATTATTATGAGAAAAAGCAGAATTGGTAGATGGAACATTGTAAACGGATTTAAAAAAAGACGCAAAGAGATTACAAATGTCAGATCCATTAGAGGCTCGTTTGTCATCTAGATGCATTAGTGATGGGTACGTACTTTTATTTTGACGTTTACTTTTTTGGTAAGTAAAAAATAATTTAGGATTTTTGGATATGGAGTCCTCTATGCAACTAATGTAGTTCTTATAACAAACCTCTATTAACAAGTAACAGCGCTTTTTTAGTAATAAGAAAGAAATTTCATCTAAGGGATTTTTATATTTACGATACCTTTCACGAATTTTATATTTCTCCTTAAGTAATTTTATAAGTTCCTTCGTATACCAAAAGGGATATTTTTGATTTGTAGTCTTACTTAAAGGCACGTGTTTCGCTATTGCTCTTTTAAGTATCCTATTAAACAGATCCACTATATCATCAACATTCGCTAAGGCTGAAAATTCATCAACCCAAGAAATAGACTTCAATTCGTTTATTATTTTGTTGAAATTGGCCTTGTAAAAATTAAATTTGTCGCTAGGAATCTTAGACGAAAGACAAGATGCGTTGTAGTAAGATAAGACAAATTCCAGAGGTGGATGATATGGATCAATATTACTAAGCACAAACTTGCCGGTTTGCAAATGTTCAATTCCCATCGCCGAAAGAACTAGGTCAAGAATCCTTCCCTGGTTGTTCAAAATTGTGTTGTATTGTTTTAGATTATTTAAAGCTACGAAGTCGATTAACATGCTCTCGAGTGGGCCAGGTGATGAAGCAGAAAAGGTACTTTTATTGTTGGGCCATGTTATTGAGCTAAGATTAAAATCTCCTAGTATTAAAGTGTTATCGTGAGATTCTATAATTCTGTTAGTGTTGTCTATAAAATGTTCGAGAATAAGTTTTTGGGTTGGAGAGGGTATATAGACTGCACATATATATAAACTATCGAAGGAATTCCGCTCATTATATATATCTAGTTCTACCCAAAGGTCTTCGCAACCGCTCTCGAACTGAATTAGTCGACGTGAATTAAATCGTTTTGATATTGCTATTAGGACACCACCACCTGATTTATTTTTGTGAAATTCACTAGTCTCTCGATCCCGCCTATATGTGACATAACGATCATTAAATAATTCAGAACTAAATATAGTATGATTAAGCCATGTTTCACATAGTACAATAACATCATAATCACAGCATAAAACATTTTTATAGAAATCTAATGTCTTCGTGCGTAAACCTCTAACATTTTGAAAATATATATTCAAAGACAAGAATTTTAACAAAAAGTATGATAAAAAAAACTAAAGATTAAATTATAGTGTACAAACAAAAAAACATTACTACTAACTACTAATTTTTTCCAATGTTGCTGCATTGCGAACATAAACATATTCAGATGTATCGGTTTTGCGCATATATATGCGACCGCTGCGCACCCAGACATGCTTGTACTTTAGCTCCTTGGCTTTTAAACGCGCCGCTGCGTGAAGAGATTTGTTCTCAGGGGATAAATTCTCCGTAACGTATATCGCTGATTTTTTATTCTCGCTTATACCAAGGTGAGTTGAATTTAGTTTGTCACTAGGATGTTGCTTGTTGTACTTTATAGCAGCTGCTAAGAGCATATCTCGTTGACGAGGGCTACTTAGAGTAACCAAAATGGAACGAGGCCGTGGGCTTTGAGGCGATTTTTTAGCAATTCGACTACAGTACGATATGTCCATGTCATTTACGGGACACGCCACAACTTTGCCTAGTTGCTTAACTATAGTGATTATATTTTCTGTTTTACGTTCTGGTACGCATTGAAGTTCTAAATTTGAGGAACGCATTAGTTGGTCCAGTTGAGTACAGCGCATAGAGGTAGCCATAAGATCATTTTTGAGAGATTCATTCTCTTTTTTAATATGATCTATATCCTTCTTGTATGTATTTATTTCAGCATTTAGTTTCTCAAAGTGACTGTTCATAAAAGTAATAGATTCGTGAAAATGCTTAATATCGTCTTTCATTTCGCGCAATTGGCTATTAATATTACTCATACAATCCGCAACACAATCAGATATGCAGGCACGAAGTTCAATCTTAATCATATTATGAAGATCCAAACGCGACAAACAAGAGGGTGAGCAGCAAGTATTTGCTTCCTTGGTGGCGCGAGAATCAGTGATCCCGCGCTTAGCCACGTTTACATTAGAACGCGAGCTAGGTGACACTATCGGCCGGACCGGCGTATTTGAGTTATCATTCTTAGGAGCTTTACTCCGGCAGGCCGGACATAGCCATTTCGATTTGGCATCAGAAGTGAGACTTTTAAAATCTTTATTAGGTATGCTGACGCAAAGGGTGTGATACCATAATAAGCATGACCGGCATTTCAAGTATAGATGATCTTCAATGTTCGATTGACAGGCCGAACAATGCATTTTAGTTATTTATATGAGATTTGCAAACTTCGTAAAACAGGATGTTTTAATTTTAAATAAGCTAAACTGCGATGACTCACGTGTAACTGTCCTAGACGAAACGAAGTATAGTGGTGCAACAAGGATGAATTATTTTTTAAGCAGCCCGTTTCTTTTACTCGCGGTGAGGAGGAGCCTACCTCAGCAGGCACGGGCGCCGCAAGTAGAACAAGCAATAAGATTATTTACAATTTGTCTTGCTGTATATCGAACAAATTTCGGGCTTACACCACAGTATATAAAGCCTAATTCTGCACGATATTTTGAATGTATTTTTTTTTAAATTTTGAAACACGTCCACTCTCGAGTAAGTCCAATGTATATATATATATATATATATATATATATATATATATATATATATATATATATATATATATATATATATATATATATATATATATATATAGATATATATATATATATATATATATATATATATATATATATATATATATATATATATATATATATATATATATATATATATATATATATATATATATATATATATATATATATATATATATATATATATATATATATATATATATATATATATATATATATATATATATATATATATATATATAATATATATATATATATATATATATATATATATATATATATATATATATATATATATATATATATATATATATATATATATATATATATATATATATATATATATATATATATATATATATAGATATATATATATATATATATATATATATATATATATATATATATATATATATATATATATATATATATATATATATATTATATATATATATATATATATATATATATATATATATATATATATATATATATATATATATATATATATATATATATATATATATATATATATATATATATATATATATATATATATATATATATATATATATATATATATATATATATATATATATATATATATATATATATATATATATATATATATATATATATATATATATATATATATATATATATATATATATATATATATATATATATATATATATATATATATATATATATATATTATTTTTCATTATTTATCATTATTTGAAAATCTATAAACTTCTACCCTCACATATGAGTTATGGAATAAATAAAACAAACTGCAGTTATTGAAAATTTAATGTAGTATATAGTGTAGGTATTATATTTATGTACTAAAAGTTCCGAGTGCGCTTAATGAATGCCGGTGTACGGATAAACCCGACAGGGATTTTGTTACACCGTAAGGAAATTGTATTGTATTATATAAATAAAAATATAAATAAATAAATAATATATATAATATATATATATATATATATATATATATATATATATATATATATATATATAATATATATATATATATATATATATATATATATATATATATATATATATATATATATATATATATATATATATATATATATATATATATATATATATATATATATATATATATATATATATATATATATATATATATATATAATATATCCATAAAATAAAACGTTATTCAAGATACGATTTGTCATGATTTATTGCGCTTCATTGTAGAAACCTGTAAAGGATCGAATAATATTAAAATATTAGCATAATTTTAACATTCGAGTAGTTTTCCAATACGAAAGTACTCTCAACATCTCGACTGGCTCTACGCCATGTCTTCTCTATGGAAGTAAGGCTACGATTCGCTGACTTAGATTTACTACTGAATTATATATTGTAAAATATTGTAATTTATACAATAGCGCCGCGTTCTTATTGTGCGAGACGTGGGAAGTAGATCAGACAAATGAACTGTTAAGGACGTAAGTATCAAATTAATTGATATTTCAAAATCTACTAGGAAAGTTGTATTTTTTTAATACATAAATATAATAACAAGAATATATACACTATAAAAATCGTCAAATATCAATTTTGTGATTAATTTGGCTACTGTAACTTGAAAGATATCCTTTTTCTAATCACATCGAAATAAAAGGTCTATAAAAATGAAGTGTTCAGTTCCTTTATTTGTACCAAAATAAAATCTTAATACTCACTCCGTCGAAGTCCACGCTTTATCCTGTATCCTTTTTATATTTCTTTTCATGCTTTCGAACTTTGTTCAAGACATTATGTATTGTATGAAGTTGATCCTGACGCATTGTCTTTGCCAAAATAAGGAAAAGAAAATAATTAATTTTCCCTATTGGGGCTTGAAACCACAACCACTATATCAAGTTAGAATTGAAAGAAAATTCCAAAGTATTAATAGAAATATTATAGATACTATTTATAAAAAATAAATTAAATTAAATATTATAGATACTATATACGTGTATATTTATATTCTATTACAAACATGTTTTGCACACTTACATACATATCTATTTACTTGAATGATAAAGTTGGCTAGATGAAATACGTTTTATAATTAAGCCAGTCTATTAAAATTTATTGCTTGAAATCATATGTAGTAAAGATATGTCAATAATTAGTATAAAATTGAAGATTAAATAAAATCTTAGTTTAGTTAAACGTGCCAGTCCTGAGGACCTGCATTACGTATAAGCAATAGCAATTGTTAAATTCTTATTGTTATAGATAGTCCATTTGCTGAGGAAATAGTAGCCTACATATTAAATAGTTTGATGAATATATATAATGTTACTCACAATTTCTTTATATAACAAAGGAAAAGTTTAGATCGTTTTATTTTTTATATAAACATACTAAACCGATATCAGTAATATTGTATATAACGAAACTTCACTACGGAACCATTTAATAGATATGATATTATTTCATACAAAAGCGTTATCTCTAGTGAGGTGTTGTTTTAGTTATCCATGCAACAATATTGTCGAAGTTACTCCACCAAGCTACTTGAAAGCTCGTTTTGATATGATAATGTAGGAATTATTGCATATATTTGTGTGTAGAGCTTAGGCTTTGAATATTTCAATAGTTTTACCGTAAATATTTCCATATGTAGATTGTTTTATAAAGATTTTTATAAATTTATTGTAAAATTTAAATATAGTTCTCATCCATGCAGTCTGAAATGGTATATTTTAGTTTGGTCTTAAGAAATTCCTTTTTGAGGCGTCCACGCTACCTTTTACTAATTCCTGGGTTATTATGAACATATATTGTGCATTTACAGGAAATATATTTTCATACTTTAATTTTGTTTATGAATAACAAATTATTATTAATATGAACGGAGCCGCCATTGTGCGTCGGTACACCATAGTTCATATTTTTTTATTTAGTAATCATAGTTCAGTATTACCTTACTTTATAGTACATAACAATATTAAAATTCAAATTTTATTTATGTCAGAATAAATTATTTTATTTTGAATGTCAAAATCATTACCACCCGTTCATTAAAGTTAATATCTCAAACCTGAGAAGAACCGGCGCGAGAAACTCAACGGAACTCTTTACTCCTTGTATTGAATATGGTCACTTACATTTACAATTATTCTTGGTTGAAATAACATTTTGTAAATTTAGAATTAATTATTGTTAAATATTCGAGTGGCGGAACCAAACACTGCTTCAAAACAATATTATAACACCTTTCGATACTATATCAATTTCATATCTCACAATACATATGATTAGATCATAACATACGCATTCAGTATAACTGGGTCAATGCTCTTTGACCCGATGGAGCTAACGCAATTTATCCAGTTTTCTGGAAGCTACGTTAAGGAGATTAACACGAGGGTATAACATTAGTTAAATTCTAAGTAAACTAAAGGATTATTATTCGAATTGTTTCAGAGAAAGCATATTTATAACATATAACATTTCGAACAGCACTTTTGGGTCACGTTTTTGGAGTAAAGTACGGTTACTCAGTTGAAATCATTTGGGTTTTCAGTCATTGTGTAAATTGCAGAACTCAGACTTGCACTTTATTTACCCAGATAAAAAATTATCACATGAAGAAAAAGGAAAGTACTAAGAGCGTTAGTAATCTAGTCATGTAACTAGTACTCTTTATGTAAAGTTATTGTTGTTAAAGATTTATTATTATTTTTCATTGTTATTATGTCTTCACACTTTATCCGGCCCATGGCACGGGCAGGCAGAGGGAACTGCAGGAACTATACGAACCTAGTGTTAAGACACTACGTTGCTTAATCCCTAGTTTCTCCGTCCCTTTGTTTCACCTTTTTTCGAGGCATTGCGTGTTAAGAGCGATGAAAATGGAAATATAAAATTTCATCTTCCCCGAGTGGAAATCGAACCCACAAACCGTCGCCTTTACAGGTAGACGCTACGCCTCTGCTTCGCGACGGCTCGATGTTGTTAAACGTGAATAAAAAAATTAAAGTTCTATCATAAAGCAGTATAGGTCCGCTAAATGGAAAATCCTTGAAGCTGTATGAATATACTATTATATCAAATTGTACTAGTCAGCTATATTGGAAAAATTCAAACTTCAAGAAAGTGTGCTAAATTTAATAGATCACTTTTAGTAATCCTGTACATAAAAAGTGTGCAGATGTTCCGTTCATTTGTTTATTTTAAAAATAAAATTTTCACAATTTTTTTAACGATTTATTTAAAAAAAAAATATTTTCTAACATTCCTTCCTCATTATTTCCAACTAATAAGCATGATTTATATGTATAATTTCTATGAAAATTCATCAGGCCGTAGTATGTAGTAAAGTTAAAACAGAATGTTAGATATATTGAGAAATGTCATTATCATCACAGCTTTTTTCAACCCACTGATGGACTAAGACCTCCATCAAAAATAAATTTAAACTTAGATACACTAAAAAGATAAAAAATCAACAGATTCATAAATTAATTTATTTTTATCGATACGCTTTATTTATTGCAAAATAATACGTTTAAATAACAGCAAACAAACATAAAAAATTTAAATATCTTTATACCATATAATACGCTCCATGGAAGATAAAAACTGACATATTCATATTGATGCTGTTCTCCAAGAAACGGCGTTGAGGATTTCTAAGTCGTAGCAATTTCATAAAGTCTCGTTGTTTGACGGAAAACCAGTCGTTAAATATAATTTGTTCTTCTCTAATTGTAAGAACTAGGTTCAGTAAAGCTACTTTCTCAAAACTTTTTAAGATATTTCAAAAGAGATAGTAATTAATCTGTATTTAGTACGACAGGTCGAAAAAAGTCATATTTTTTTAATATCATAATTATTAAGTAGTGGATTATAATTTTGGATTTAATCTTTTAAATTAACTTTAGTACTCTTGATTGATTTGTATTTCAAATCAATCAAGAGCCTAATTAAATATAGCTAATTTAAGTCCATTTATTCATTAGATCCTTCAAAAGTACTCTATTCTACTGCAACCGTTAGCAATTGTAATAAAAATAAAAACAAAGTAGAGCCTACCTAGTATCAATCACATAACCGTTCAGACTATCGAGCGACCCTTTTCCACTTGTTCTCAGTAGAAATGCTCATTTGCATATAAATGTGCTCTGCTGTAGGCCGGCGTTGCCGGTAGGTCTTTTAAAATAATAACAAGATATTTCAAGTATGTGTCTGAAAAGTAATAAGATTTTATTTATTTTCGACACAATCCTAGTAAAATCATAGTGTGATATGCGTATAACGTATGCAGTATAGGTTCAATTCTAGTTTGAAGGAATTAATTAACTTCATAGTGCTGTATGTTCAACATTTAGTGGAAAAAATTCAACCCAGTATTTTGCCATTCGTTTTTGTTTTCTGAGAGAACGAATGTCTAGTGTTTATGCAATTTTAATAATATTTTAATTTATCTTGATTTTCAGTGATAAGTCATGGTTATTTTTATATATAGAAAAATGTATAGCTTTAAATAAAAATGTAGCATATAATATATTTTTGTAAGCTCTACAATTTGTTCCCTGGTGGGACAGCTTAAAGCATCAGAGCATCAAACCTCACGGCCCCGACATATCTATTTAGCCTGGTTGACTGTCTTTAAACTCTTCAAAAGACCCTCCGGGGAGTTCCATAAGTTTTAACGTGACCTTCCTCCATTATAGCAAATCTCGTGTCTACAGCATTCATCTTTCTTTCATTCGTTTTATGTATACACACGTTTTATAATAATAGTAATAATGAATATTAGAAATAGTTTGCGGACCAATTTCCACTCTCACATTGATAACAAAATAAAATAAAAATTTGTGTGATAAGAATACAATGGAGAGTTCTTACTTTGTTTTAACTTTTCCTCTACCCTTTTTGCTTATAATATTTTTACGGCAGAGACTTGCGCTAGTGATATTGTCAAGTCACTCTTAAATAGTTCAAAAAATAAAAATGTAAGTTTGTAATCTGCTACGAAAATGTAATTTCATTTCTTTGGAAGCTTTACGCGATTGATGTTAGGTCTTTCTCGTGGATAGTCCAACCATCACATAAATCTAGATCAAGACATGCCAATCAAAGCTCAGATAATTTGTAACTAGATTTTCCTACGATATTAGACTATTTATTTGCGCATCAACTTTGCTAGTTACAAAAAATTGGGTGATTTTTCTAAATTAGCTCTAATATGTACACTTAAAAAGGATAATAATTAAAATTTAATAAAAAAAATAAACAATATAATATTAAGTGAATAAATTTAAGTATTTTAAACATTTATTTATAAGAACGCCTCGTTGGATAAAATATGCCTCTACCATAGACTGCCAAGTATCCCTATTACGAAGAATTCTTATTGAAGAGTGTCGAACTCTTCCAAGGTCTAATTCTGTCTCGCAGTCACGAGATGCGTGTCCATTTCATTTATTTACATAATATATAAAATATTATGTTAAGCACAGCAAAAGATGTGATATCATTATTTTGAATATTTCTTTTAGACGTTTTAAGCCTTACCAGATTGGGAAATTACAAATATTGTATATCTTCGAGCGGGAACATAATCGCAATAATCATGTTAAAAAAATATTTCCATCAAAATACAAAATGAAGATTTAAATTTTTCAATTCTTTTTTATAGTTCTCTCTATTATTTTTAGCTTTTAAATCGTAATAAAACATGGGGCTCTTGAAAGTCGTCCGAATGCTCCACTCAATTAGACAATACGTTGGCGTCTAGACACAAGCAAATTCATATATATTTTTTTGTTTCGGATAAAATCTGAATACTAAATAAATAAAGCTTTGATAATGATAATTTCCATAATTTCAAATACGTCCAATTGGACATATTTGAGAGGAAATTATGAGTTTGAGTTCGAATTCTACTCGTGAAAACCATTTTCAAATGTCAAAATTGGCGTTGAGGACCGTCGTGGCGCAGAGGTATAGCATCTGCCTGTGAACGCGACAGTTTATGGGTTCGGTTTCCACTCGGAAAAGATGGATTTTTCCCATTTCCATTTTCCCATTCCCATTCCCATTTCCTCCGCTCTGGAATATACGCAAGGTGCGACATTGTATTCCGACACTCAACACGCAATGCCTCGAAAACGGCGGACGGAGAAAGCAGGGAATAAATTAACGGAGTGTCTTAACACTAGTTCGTATGATTCCTGCAGTTCCTTCTGCCTATCCTGCCATGTGCGGGATGAATCGTGAAGCTGAAAAAAAAAAAAACAAAAAAAAAATAAAAAATAAACATTGGCGTATAACAGGGTAATAGTATGTAATGTTTCAAAAGCGGTTTGTAGTTACTGAAGATATGTTTGGCGTTTTAATGTAATTTGCCAGGAGTTGTGAGATATAATTATAAATATTATTAATGGAAATTAATTCTAGCTGAATAGTAATGTACCAATGGCTTAGTTAATACACAATTTTAGTCTTCAAGAGAAAGTAGCAAATGTATGTTAAAATAATGATTTAGTAGAAAAAGCGCTAGTAAAAGTTTCTTTTGACTACATTCCACTCAATTTTAACGTTTATAGTTTTTAGTGGTAACTTAATCAATTGCTTTATTTTACCATCATTCATTCATCATCATGTCATCTATCATTCGTAATTATAAATTCGATAATCGTATTTTATTATTAGAGAAAATAATAAATTACACAGTATATTGCTTCCTAGCGACACGTATATAGACGTACACGTATATCTTAGTAGATTTTAGTACGGATATCGGTGTGGTTTTCACTAATAAGTAATAAACTTTAACTCAGCTCCATCCAGCTAATTTTCTGACCACCGCGCCTAGTATTTGTACATAAGTGAGGTGTAACCTCTTTTTCCGAGTGACGACTGAATTTACAACTCTCTTTACAAATTTATTGCAGTCAGTTTTGTTCCAAATTTGATTCTCGTCATAATTTCATTATATTTTTCATTTAATACTTAAATGTTATCAAACCCGCTACCTTCGAGGAGAAATCGTGTTCACTATTATACAGGCAATTTACAGAATGACCAACCGCACTCAAATCTCAACTACTTTAGACTACTGTTAAAGGGAAGGTCGAAATTCCATTTGTTCTCGGCCTCTGTTCAAATTTATGCCAACATAAATGTGTCACAGAAGTCTGTTCTAAATTACTCTGGGATAGAAACGAAAGTCAAATATGTTGATACGTATTTATTTATGTATATCATGTAAAAGTGGACTTGTTTTAGATAAAATGATATATATCCCTATTTTAAAAAAATAGTGACAAAAAAAATACTATTTGAAAGCTGGAATTTTTCATATTCTCCAAGGAGCCAACTGCAGTGGAAGGGAAAGTGTTTAAAAATTTCGGGGAGAACAAACGGAATTCGGGCTATATGGTGGACTTTTTAAAATACACAAGTAAAGTTAGAATATTCAAAGACAAAAAATTATAGCACTGTGGGCACATTATTAAGTAAAATATGTTATCTATATATTAGGGTGTTAATATTAGAATATTAACACCCTAATATATAGATAACATAGCAATTGAAATTTATTTTACACTGAATGGGCATCAAATTAACAATTACCAAACAATTTATCAGCCAACGCTCTCATTAAATATAATTAGTATTTTAATAATTTAATAGTACAAACGATTTTTCAAATTGTCTTAAGAATGCAACATTTGAGCTTATCTACGAAATTGGATTGCACCTTGATTTTAAAGGTATAATTGAGACATTAACAGCGTTTATTCCTAATATATATGACATAGGGAAGCTATGTTATGATAGCTCGGTTTTGAACTCCATTTAGTTTATAAAGGCTTGAATGTAGGAATAAATCAGAGAAAGAGTGTCTTTACACATATTATTTGTTTAAGAAACTGTGGTTCTATTTATTTTAAAAACGCTATTCATGATCGCATCTCATATATACTAGATGAGTTATAAATGTCTATATAAATGTCTATATAAGATTTAAGACTGGAGATTGAAAATTGGGGTCAGTTTAAAAATTATTGGATTAAGTCCTGAAAGTTGCAGCTCTAAATTGGGAAATTGGGCATGTTCGTCTGTCCGTGTTTGATTTCTATTCAATCATGTTCAACTTCTGATACTTACAATGATGAGAGTGAATGCCTTAACAAATCACCTTTGTATTTGCTCAGCACGTCACACACAGTTGCTAATAAATATGTATTCAATTATAATGAAATACTATGTCTTTTTTTATGTCATAGAAATCTCTATTTTAAAAAGTCCTTCTACTTTGTATACGGAATAGTCAATACTATCTTATCTACATATATACCGTAATTGGTATATAATTAAAGTCAAATAATTTTATCCAAAGTAAGATGTAACTGATTGGAACTAATTTAGTTTTTTTGAAGTCGAATAAATTAACACTGATTAATATGTTTAATTATATATGTTTAAATATACGCAAAGAACAACATTTTTTCTTAAATCAATATGAATTTTGGAACAAATCTTATATCTATATACATATATACATATATCTATATATCCTATATCTATATACAGCCTCGGTATATCACAACCATCTTATCTAAAGGGGTTGAATGGAGATTCCTTTGACACCTTCGCTTATAATAGCTCCCAGTTCCCACAATCCTTATCGATTGGTACCGACTCGACCGAGGACGCGTCGAATATGCATAAAACAAGGTACTTGGACTTTGTTATGTGGATTAATTTATAAAGTTTTATTTTATATTGATACTGACTTTCTGCAGGCTGCAGTTGGAAAGTTTAATTAACATTTTTTTTAAATTACGTTTTTAGCTCCTAACTATAACTATTACTTACGAATACGATACACTCGTATATTTTTAAATAATACCCACCACAAACATATTGTCCCTTACTTAAGTCCTACGTACCCCGTATCCTTTCTACACTCTCTTATTGTGTTATTTCTTTGAATTACTTTTATATGGAAATAAAATCAAGCTATAAAATTAAACAAATAAGAGGGTTTGAGAGTACTTCTTTAAAATAATTTGTATTGTTTTGCTCAGAAAAACATCTTTATGGGCTGGAACAGCAAGCCGACGACAGAAACAAGTAGTTCTTGGCTTACATCCAGTTAGAGCACCATTCTCTTTCCACTGTCATTCAATGTCATCACATGTCATCGCATTCGGCCACCTGATTGACCGACGCCGAGAGCTATATAGAATTTATAACATAATGTTTTAAATTTTGTTATTTATTTTATTTTAATTTTACTCAAGCATTCATATATTTTTCAAATATAATATTATTTATGTTTCGCTGAGCAGTTAGTTAATTCTACTTATATTTATACATAAAAACGGAATACGGAGTGTCTTAACTGTGCAGTTTGTTCATATAATATACTTAAACTTCTATCTTCTATCTTCTATTCTTCTTCTTTTGGGTCAATTACGTACTTTTAATAATATTTTTTTTGTCATCACTTGCTTTGGGTAAAATTATTAGCGGTTAGATGTTACAGTATAATTTGATATTGATTACAGTAATTTGTAAATTAGCTTCATCGTCGCATAAGTGATTAGGCATACAAATTGCTTCAGTCACTTTATGTCGACGAGTTTAATTTGTTATGACACGATTTCAAAGAATTTACATAATAGCTAACCATAATATACATATATAACAACTTTAATGTATACATGTTAAAGTTGCATTTTAACACATTGACGCATTCAATGTGCGGTGCCGGACGTTCCAGGAGCTCAGAGTAGCGCCTGGGAATAAGTAGGGTTCAATAAGATTTAAATTGCATTAAAACTCACCTCCATTGTTCGAGTTCTTTCCACTAAATAACCAAATTCGAATCAATTTTACTAGACACTTTGAAGTTGTTCTAGAAATTAATAAGTAATATTTCTAGATAAAAGTAATATAAGCATATATAGTATTGAATATTTTATTCATAAATCATTGTAATTTAAACTTTCTTACAGCTTAAACTTTTTTAAGGTTTTATTTTGTGTTCGGTCGAGCTTTATTGTAGAGATCGCGTCATATATATATATATATATATATATATATATATATATATATATATATATATATATATATATATATATATATATATATATATATATATATATATATATATATATATATATATATATATATATATATATATATATATATATATATATATATATATATATATATATATATATATATATATATATATATATATATATATATATATATATATATATATATATATATATATATATATATATATATATATATATATATATATATATATATATTTGAGTTGTAATCATTACGATGACATATGAAAGTTAGTAATTCAAATTACAGTAAAAACATCAACCGCCCGCCCTATTTTGAAGTGTTGCGCCAACACAAACCACAAATAGGTCAACGCGAAGATCAAAGACACGGTCAAAATAAAAATACTGATGCAGTTAAAGTTAAATTAATATGGGCTAGTGGAAAACCTTTTGGTATTCAAATTTCGAATGTCCTCGATTTTGGCGAAAAGAAAGATAGTTTTAATTGAACAAAATGTTTTAAATGTTTTAGATTTGTTGAATTTGTCCAGAAATTTAACTGACGAAGGAGAATGTCAGACTAAATAAAACTATAACAACAGCAAAGGAAGCGAATCGAGCAGGGGGTTAAAAGTGAACTATTATGCATAAAATACAACATGGTTATATGGTATTCGAAAACAAAACTCTAAAAGCGTTTGAGATATTCTATAAAAAATGTCAATCTTCGAATTGTAACGTGCACTTAAATGAAATGCCGTGAAAGAAACGTATAATAGCGTGGGACAAACTGAAAATTTTATTTGAAAACCTGAAGTAAAGTTTTATACTAACATAAAATGCACAGATATACAGGTTTGGCTTCAAATAATTTTACGTATGTACCAATATAAGAATAGCAAAGTTATGCTCTCTTACGAATTGAAATTTGGTTTTTAAAAGTACTCTTCAGTTACCAATCAGTATAAAAAAATATTGCCAGTATATCGTTCTAATGTAGTTTTTTGTCTTAACACAATCTAATTGATAAAGAAGTAAAATATTTTTTGATATTTGAAAGAAAATGATAGAAATATCAAAGAAATCTTCTGTTACCTTCAGTATAAATTACAATTATTTTGTTTAAAGGCGATTGTTATATCAAGTACATATTTATGTTTATATGCATGTGTGTGATTAAGTGCGTAATATCCTGGTATAATATTACATATAACATTTACGGTCACCAAGAGTCACATAGAAAGAACTTTAAATCCAGTAAGCAGCCTTAAAATATTTCTTCAGCGTTATATAATATTGTGAAAATCAATACAATATTCATAATAGAGTTATATGGTTGAATATCACTGTGTTCAATTTAATTTATATACTTATGTTATCATACATATATTGGTGAGGACCGTCGTGGCGCAGAGGCACAACGTCTGCCTGTAACGCGGCTAACGCGACGGTTTCTGGGTTCGATCCCCAGTCCGGGAAGATGGATTTTTCTATTTCCATTTTCTTCGCTCTGGCAACTAAGGCAAAGCGCGGCGTTGAGTTCCGCCACTCAACACGCAATGCCTCGAAAACGGCGGAAAGTGGGGACGGAGTAAGCAGGGACTAAGTAACGGAGTGTCTTAACACTAGGTTCATATGGTTCCTGCAGTTCCCTCTGCCTACCCTGCCATGTGCGGGATAAAGCGTGAAGCTAAAAAAAAAAAAAAAAAAAAAAAAAAAACATATATTGGTCATAGGAAACTTTTGCCTATAAAACAAATGACAAGCCCATTAGTTGAAACAGATATGGGATTACAAAATGTCCAAGTAAAACTACCCTCTATGGATAATATTATTTGTGTGTCCCTCCAACTTTGTAATCAGGGTCGGTGTTAACATACAAGTTATTTCATTATGCCCCAAATTTACAATTTTAACTTCACTTACAAGCTTTAGAGGGTATTATGGAAATGCTACTCATTCATTTGTTACTTATGTGTTTAGTAAGTTTTTTCTACTTTAACTTTACATTTTGGTTTTGTCTTTTTGGGTAGCAGAGCGAGTTTTCCAATTTTCGCAATTCGGGACGTTACATTTAGAGTGGTGGGGTTGAAAACCGCTACGATGGCCTAGATTAATTTGATAGATCGATTTTGGCTTTACTTAATTATATAATTTATTCAGTGCAATTGTAACGTAATACTAATATTTGTAAAATTGACAAAAGGAAGACATTGGAAAATATTTAAATAAAACAAAAATTTGAACGCAGCGAGATGTGAAATCGCGCCCTCTTGTGAACCATGTAAGCGCTCTGACTACTGAGCCATGCGTTCTTCATCACCCCGCGTCAAAATTCTTATATGTTTTATATAATTTATTTCGTTGTTAGCATCTCGTTAGTAAGAAGATTTTTACAAATGTCCACTTCCCAAGGATTATTACAAAGAACAATCGTTTGGTGAGAGATTTTAAAGTGTTCATCAACACTGAGGATAGAAAAAATACTTAAAGAAAACATATAAAAATTTGAACGCACCGGGGCTCGAACCCGCGCCCTCTTGTGAACCGCAAGCGCTCTCACCACTGAGCCATGTGTTCTTCATCTCGCTGCATTAAAATTCTTATATGCTTTATACAACTTATTTCGTTGACAGCATCTCTGTAGGGAGATTTTTACAAATTTCCGCTACTCAAAGACCGCTACAAAGAACAATCGTTTGGCGAGAGAGACTGCTATTTTTATTAATATATTGATAATTTTTAAAGTATTAATCCACACTGAGAATAGAAAAAATACTTAAAACAAAAAGCATATAAAAATTTTGCCATTATATTTATTCATTAGAAAATACAACTTTTCTAGTACATTTTAAATATCAATTCATTTGACACTTACGTCCTTAACAGTTCATTTGTCTGGTCTACTTCCCACGTCCCGCACAATAGGAACACGACGATATTGTATAAATTACAATATTTTACAATATATAATTCAGTAGTGAATCTAAGTCAGCGAATTGTAACCTTACTTCCATAGAGAAGACATGGCGTAGAGCCAGTCGAGATGCTGAGAGTACTTTCGTATTGGAAAACTACTCGAATGTTAAAATTATGCTAATATTTTAATATTATTCGGTCCTTTACAGGTTTTTACAATGAAGCGCAATAAATTAATGATAAATCGTCTCTTGGATGTTTTATTTTATAGGGTATGAACGAAGTGAAAATTTCAATATATATTTTCATGTTTTTAAATTATTCTACAAAAAATACTAAAAAAATAGGAGGATGAAATAAATTTAAAAAAGAGAACTGAACCCGCTACCATACCGCTACTAATAAGTAAGAATGTTTAGATGATTTGTGCGTCAGGCGGGAAATAGATCAGACAAGTGAATTGTTATTTTAAATATACAAGAAAAATTGTATTTTAAAATGAATAAATATAATACAAAGAAGTTTTTCATTATGTATTTTTCTATTCTCAGTGTGGATTAACATTTTAAAAATCATAAAAATAGCAGCCTCTCTCGTCAAACTATTGTTCTTTGTAATAGTTTTTAGGTAGAAGAAGTTCGTAAAAATCTCCCTACAGAGATGCTAAGAACGAAAAAAGTTGAATATAGCATATAAGAATTTTGACATAAATATAGCATAGAACATGTGGCACAGTTGCGGGAGCATGTAAGCACATGGTTCGCAAGAGAGCGCAATTTCAAATCTCGTTGCGTTCAAATTTTTATGTTTTATATTTAAGTATTATTTTTCAATGTCATTTTGTCAGATTTAGAAATGTTTGTGTAAATTCACAATTGCACTGCAATATGTTTTAAATCTAGGCCAAAGTAGCGATCTTCAAATCAAAACCCAACGTCTCGAATTCCAGCGGAAATTGGAAAACGACAAAACCAAATCGTAAAGTTGAAATAGAAAAAAAAATACTAAAGGAAGTAAGTAACAAATGTATGAGTAGCATTTCCGTAATACCCTCTAAAGCTTGTAAGTGAAGTTAAAATTGTAAATTTGGGGCATAATGAAATAACTTGGATGTTAACGCCGACCCTGATTACAAAGTTGGAGGGACACACAAATAATATTATCCATAGAGGGTAGTTTTACTTAGACATTTTGTAATCCCATATCTGTTTCAACTAATGGGTTAGTCATTTGTTTTATGGGCAAAAGTTTCCTATGACCAACATATGTATGATAGGATATATCTATAAATTATATTATATAAGTATATATATTTTCCAAACATTATATATTATTTTGATTTTAGTTTTCTTTTATTAACTAGTACTCTGATCTTTTGTTATTAAATTTGACTCCCAGTTAGTACGAAACTCGGACAGTAAAAGGTAGCTTTAACGCTCGTTCTAAAAGGCCCAAGGCTACACTTAGATTTCAAGTTCTATGCACTATTCAGAACTCTTTCACTTGTAACGCTTTATATAGTTACTTTTAATATATATTTTGAACTCCATTCATTTTGTATATACAGGGTGTGGATGTAACGGCAACCTTAATTTCAAGCATAGTATTAACTAGCCTTTATAAAGTTGGTAAAATTATAAAAGCAAAATATTCAAAATTAATAATTAAATTATTGTTCCAAAATAAGACGACATTTGTCAAGTATGACGCGAGCGTACACCGTACTGTCAGAGCGGGACAGAGATATATCTCTTTTTCTTTTAGTTATTTTTTTGCATGAAAGGTGACAGATTGACAATTTTAATAGTATTTTTGTAGTGCGTCATTCGTATTTAATGATATCGTGAAATGGATAAATGATGCCGTACCTAAACTATTAATAATTATTAAATAGTAGTAGTAGTAGTAGTAGTTTTTGTATATAGCCTCGAAATAATTTCCCCTATAAATAGTTTTGATAATAGCCGTATAAGGCCGAAAGGCGTTAGTGAGTAGTAAGTCAAAAAGTGACACTAAAATTGTGCCTAACAACTTTACTAAAAAGCTTCAATCCTAGTATCCTGCGTATCAGTCACTAATAAAATCGTGCCTCGCTCAAATCGTAGGCGGAACTCTATTTTTGTTACCGATGCGAAAATTTTGGTCAATAATGAAGAGAAAAAAAAATTAAAAAACCCCTATTTCCATAGTTCTATGAAGAATATGGTCACTTTTTCAATTTTCAATAGAGAAAATAAGTATATATAAAAAAATATACTGATTGGATAAATGAATATCCCGATAGTTTTTTTCAGCCGAACCTGCCTGGAATTTTAATGTAAATTGAATAGCGTAATATAATAAAAAAATCTTTTTTCTCATTTTTCTCCTCCCTCCTGTCACCTCTCATCTTCTTTCTTCTCTGGTTAACAAAACACAGCAGCCAGTTTCGTTACTAAGCAAGTAGACTCAAATTGAATCTGTAAAAATATAATGTTTCTAAACGGTTACTACGCTAATTAATACAAAGAACGACTATTTCATCCTGTTATAACGATATCTAATTTCACTGTAAAAACGCTTTAAAACGTTTATAAAATAAAATTTTACTAAGCAGTTAATTTACTTTTCAATTTTCAGCGCATTATAAAATGATTCAAACGGGTTTTCTTTTTATTTCACTTTTGTATCGTAGTGCAAATGTATTTGGTTTTTTCCTTTATAACAGTTTATACACAAATAACATAAGTGAAGACACTAATTTTAGTTAATAGACACTCCTCTCTCTGTTTTCAAAATAATATTTTTTGAATATTATCTTATGACAGTTTCAATTTAAAACTATTTTTTACATTATAATAAGACTAATATAGAAACATATCAAATTGAACTAAGCGGGATTTGAATCTGCACATCTTGTGACATTTTTAATGAAATGTTAAGACTCTCCGTTCTCTACTTATTGTGAAATTGCTGAGACATTATATCTCGAGAGGCAGCGTCATCGCCTCTCTTGACTTTTTACTAGCCAAACCAACAAATGAAGATAATTTATTCCCTCGACTTGAAATTGAACCCACATTCGTTTATTTATTTCCCGGTTTTGATTCAGAAGCTATGTGTACTAACTGCTAACTAACATTTTTAACACATTGTAATTAAAATCTTAACATATGACGAGGTTTTCTCTCATTAACATGACGAAGAAACAAAATCGCTGATCTCTACAATTTAAATAGTAACATTGTATAAATAGATTCTAATATAAATTTATAATAAACTATATATTTTGTTTGACCAAATAAACAACAAAAATCCAATCACTTGATTTTACTTAAGACTTTTTTGAATAGTCTAAGTTAATCATGAAAAATATATGATGTAAATATTTTTTTGACAAAAAAATCGATTTTTAATCCCTTCTTACCATAGTTACACAAATATTCCGTGAGAAAGCAAACGTTTTAATAACAAAGGAGCTTCAAGATTATATTGTTCTGTACATGACAGGCTGAGATAGTAGTACTGCAGGGGTGGAGTACCCATAAATAGTGTTTCAAAGGTACAAAGCTCAAACTCAGGTGTTTGTAGTTTATATAGATTACGTATTGCAGAGTAGACAGTTAGTAAAAGTTGGAGTGGTACGTAGCTGGTTCAAATCCAAAAGTAAAGAGTGTATAATGGAACATATTAAAACTCAAATCCCTAATGAATATATAGTATGAAGGCAACGTGCGGTATTATATATATATATATATATATATATATATATATATATATATATATATATATATATATATATATATATATATATATATATATATATATATATATATATATATATATATATATATATATATATATATATATATATATATATATATATATATATATATATATATATATATTATATATATATATATATATATATATATATATATATATATATATATATATATATATATATATATATATATATATATATATATATATATATATATATATATATATATATATATATATATATATATATATATATATATATATATATATATATATATATATGACGCTTGAATCGACATAGAAATAGCGCCAAACGTTTGTCGTTGCATACCAGTAATATTTTTCATCGAATATTTACAAGATATGTAACGACTTTATTATTGCGTTAAAAGCCCTTAATGCATATACATATATATGTATATGTAAATATCGCTAAATATATAAATGTAACGTTATTTCTCCTTTTTATATTGTTTTTATACTTATTACAAATATTTATGACAATAATCAATATTCTATTTCAATATTTGTACTATTTGTTTTAGTTTCTAGTACAACCAGCTAAAGTACCGCAAAATTGAGTGAATAGCGTCTCTCGGCAAATGACCATTCTTAGTAAGAGTCTTTGGATGGCGAAGCTTTGTAAAAATCTTCCGAGCAATAAAACTTGTAGCAACCGGAAAAGAATTTCACAGTGTCGAATAAATCATTTCATTGTCATGAAGAGAGTGCCGATTCAAATTCTGTTAAGATAACTAGAATCGATACAAAAATTACTGTCACTTTACTTCTTCTTTGTTTTAATTATGGCGTTTCGCTTTAATTCATATAATTTTCATAATAGGATATATTCAAGAAGATTGTTGACAACGCACTATGTACGACGGATGATAGTTTCATGATTTTTCCCACTTTAAAATGTTGGATATTAAATGGCAACGCTGCACTTTGCTAAAGCGGACTGGATGAAAGCAGTGTGTGTGTGATTTCGATAACCTCGTCGTATCCGGCAGGGGCAAAGATTCTGATTTCCGGTTTAAATTTTTACAAAATTTAAGTATTAATTTAAGTATTATTAATTAAAATATTAAAATACTAGTTAGGACCCGATGGCAAATACCAAGGCAGACCAAAAGAACCCATAAGTCGTGTTGAGATTGTGACCACAACAATCGATTTTATTATATTTTTAAAGTGTAATTTTTAAACGTATATAGAAATAAAAAAGCTATAAGCAATTTATCATTTGTCTATATAAATATACCTTTAAAATCTTGTAATTGATAGCTAATTACGTCTTTTGTTATACACCTTTTTGATGTTGCAATTTCGTTTTACTTCTCTCAGTTGAGATCAAAGGACCCCTAGAGCAATTACTTGAGAGAGTACATTGTACTGTAAATTAAAATATATATCTTCTACTTCAAAATCTAATATAGTAAGTATATAATATATAAACATAATGGTTTATATGGAATTAGTTCGAATAGAATATTCTAAAGAAAGTTCTAAAATTTTACGCGAGATAAATTTGGTAAAGATATTTGTTTAAAAGACATATCTTACTGACTAGACTGTCTGTTAATATACTAAAAATGTGTCTGGGTAAGGTACGAAAGGTAAAGTACCAAAGTGATCCTGTATTGAAAACATTATAAAAAAACATACATACATATATAGCTTCACGCTCTATCCCTAGCGGGGTAGTCAGAGAGAACGGAGCGCCTAACGCTGCGGTCCCTGCATACCTCTTTCGCCTCGTCCACTGTCATTAACCTCTTCATGCATGCTCTCCGGGGAGTTCTCATGCTTTTTACGTGACCTTCCTCCAGTATCTTCGATACTGTGTTTTCGAAAGTCAACCGAGGTCTCCCCTTACCTCTCTTACCACTCACTTTTCCATCATATATCTTTTTTATCATTCTTTCGTCACTCATTCTTTCAACGTGCCCAAATCATCTGAGCACGTTCCTCTTCATTCTTACTGTGACATCCTCGCTGGTACCTACCATCCTGTGTACCTCTTCGTTGCGGATTCGGTCAGCTAAGCTGACTCCGCATATCCTTCGAAGAGATCGCATCTCCACAGCATTCATCTTTCTTTCATTCTTCTTCTGTAATACCCACGTTTCACTGCCATATAACAGCGTCGGAACCAGAACTGCATTGTGTACGGCCAAACGTGCAGCGACGCTGACGTTCTGCCATCTCAACAACGCAGCTAAGGCACCGTTCATTCTGTTACCGGCAGCAATACGTATTATAAAAAAAATAAAGACAAAATCAGTCACCTTAAAATTAAAATATATATAATATTATAGCTTTTATTGAATAAAATTGTATTGACCTTTGGTGAGAATTTATTTTGTTACTAAATTATTTTATTAGGTAATTAATTACATTACAAAATGTAAATAACTCGATGAAAATCGTATTATATGAACACTTCGCCGCTGTGAGTTTGATATAGGTTAAAATCTGTACTATTATATGTACTCTATACTACTGTATGTTTAGTTAAGTATATTTATATCAGAAACTTTTGAATACATACATACATATCTTCACGCTCTATCCCTAGCGGGGTAGTCAGAGAGAACTTTTGAATGGGTCGATAAATATATGAACTAAGCTATTTTATATAAATTAAATTATAAAAGATAGTTCAGTTTCATTAACTTAAAAAGGATTACTAATTCCACCCTCTATTCTTATAGATTTTTATCTTTAAATAAGATTTTTTCTGTTTCTAACTGAAAAATATATATCTTAAGATACCAAAATATAAAACAAACGATCTAAGAACAATATAAATAGAACTTCTTATTATTTGTTATTAAGTACATTCTAAATATTAAAATATTCCTGAATTTTAGTTAGAAACGTTCAGTATTAAAAGAGATTATGATGTTGACAACTTAACACCTCTGGCATAACTGAAGTATATAGCTTTGTGCATAGTTGTGATAGACGTCATAATACCGTTTGAAATTGTGTTCACTCATGTTTAAACTGATGTTTGTGAAACTTGAAAGAAAATAAACTAATTTCATAAATTTTATTCATTTACTTAAATATGAAGTGGCCTAAGTGGTGGACCATATAATCTACTTTGCAAAGTATACCATACTATGGCGCAGTGACATAGAGCCTAATTGCAGACACTGCGATCGTGGGTTTGAATCTCGTAATGATATTTTCTTTTTCATTTCCCTCTCTGTAGCATAAAGGCAAAAAGCGGTGCTAAGAACCACCCTAAAGGTGGAAATCTACAAAAAACATTAAGATCCTTTTCCTACCCTGCTAAATTCAGAATACATTATAAATTTAATTGTTAAAAAAATCCAGTTCAAAATAAGCTAAAGAAATAAACAAAAAAGATAGACCGTCGTGGCGCAGAGGCGTAAGCGTCTGCCTGTAAACGCGACGGTTTCTGAGTTCGATTCCCACTCGAGGAAGATGGATTTTTTATTTCCATTTTCTTCGCTGTGGCAACTAGGCAAATCGCGGCGTTAAGTTCCGCCACTCAACACGCAATGCCTCGAAAAAGGCGGAAAGCGGGGACGGAAAAAAGCAGCAACTAAGCAACGGAGTGTTTTAACACTAGGTTCGTACAGTTCCTGCAGTTCCCTCTGCCTACCCTGCCATATGAGGGATAAAGCGTGAAGTTATAAAAAAAAAGGCCTTTATGTCTGATAATTTCCTTTTTTCACAGTTTACAGTGTCTAATAGTAAAAACGATTTTGAAATTAATTTCGCTTTAAACAAATGATTTATTTTCATTCTCTAGGTAAGAAGAAAAAGAGTCTCACTGAATTTTACCACTCAACGCAATTTCTCCTAAAGCATTATTTATCATTTCCAAAGCTCACTCTATTACGTTCTTTAAATATACAAAACAAATCCCCCCAAAATATTTCATGAATTGCAAAATTATTAAAACGATCAATATATACGTAAAAAGAGTCTTCATTATAACTAACATAGTATTGAATTTCTTTCACTCCAATAAAGGACCTTAAGAATACACTTAGATAACGAAGCGCGTTTTTCCTCAAGCTTATTCCTTTGGTGATTGATTGATTCCCAATAGATGCTGATTGGCAGCTGACGCCTAGTATTTGTTTGAGATAATTATAGCCATTCAATAGGTTTTTAGGGAGAGCAATTAATATGTTTGTTTTCCTGTTTATTATGTAGTGATGGATCATATAGATGGATTGATGTATTACATACATATATATATATATATATATATATATATATATATATATATATATATATATATATATATATATATATATATATATATATATATATATATATATATATATATATATATATATATATATATATATATATATATATATATATATATATATATATATATATATATATATATATATATAAATATATATATATATATATATATATATATATATATATATATATATATATATATATATATATATATATATATATATATATATATATATATATATATATATATATATATATATATATATATATATATATATATATATATATATATATATATATATATATATATATATATATATATATATATATATATATATATATATATATATGTTTGTTTATGTTTTAAATTATGTTAGTATACAATTATGACTATATGTGTTATTGTGTATTTATTGGATGTTTATGTATGTATGTATGTTTATGAATTACATCTTTTTAGTCAGGATACCACCTACACACTTTTACTTCTATATGCAAAGGTAGAGAACAAATAAGCCAACTTTTTTAAGAAATAATCTTCTACAAAAATAGAATTAACAAGATAGTACGTCTGTACTTTGTTGTTGCTGAACAGTTATATTATAAGATGGTTCAATAAAATAAAAAGTAATACAAACTCTATTGACTCAAAAATGCCACATGAAGTCTTATAGAGAGTTGGCAGAAGTAAGAGATGGGGAGAAGATAGCTTCTACGTACTTCTACGAAGGTAGAGGCAAGTACCGTAGTTCACAAGTAAGGCGTTTACCTTGTCTTTTTTCTATTCTCATTAAGTAAATTTTAAATAAATTTCTTAATATAAAATAGTGATAGATCACTGCGTACTAATAAGGGAGCCAATATTTATTAATCACTTTTCTTTATGCACAGGGTGCGGTATATATGTTACAATAAAAAGAATACATACAACAAGTAACAAGAAAAAAGGACTATAAATTGCACCAGAAACGCTTGTAACTTTGAAGGACGTTTTTATTTACGATTGCCCTAAACTCGGTATGACCGTAAAATATTTTTATGCTTTCACAAAGTTTGGGTAATAACTTTGAAATTGCCTCTAAGGAATTGTTAAATTGACGGAAATTATAAATCTAACTAAACAGCTTCTATTTCAATTGTGGGGAAGTAATTTTTTTGGTACTATAATACTTAAAAAAAAAATTGAACGTAGCGGTGTTTGAGCACGCACCTCTTTTAAACTGGTTCATATATACGCTGCATCGAAACTTTTGTGTTTTCTTTGAAATGTTTAAAGCTCCAACTGCTGATTTAATGGTTTTATATATTTAGTTTAGATTAACACTTGTAAGCTCATAAAAATATACAAAGTTTTGTTAGGAATCTAAAACTTAATTTTTTCTCGTACTCATTCGTCTAAGTCTCTGCGTCTCACGAGTAGTAGGATTTCTCGGAATTAGTCAAAATAGTTAACTTGCGGTATTTACTATACACAACTTTTACAATTATTTGACTTAGTTACATTGCATGTTAATATTTATTTTCAATAAAAAATATTGAAATGAAAATTGCATAGTATTATTTAAAAAATATGATGGTCTATGGTTTTGCTGTACACATAAATAACATGAAAAATACAACATTAGTTTTCTCTACCATTCAACTAAATGGATAAATATTGGATATCCTAGAGCTTTTTTCACTTTTTTATTAAGTGACCTGCATTTTTTTAATTTATATCAAGAGATATTATATGTTGATATCGTCAATATTTGGTCTGAAATCTGAATACAATTTTTACACACGAAATACAGCTGCCACAATATTCACACCATTCACAGAAAGCCTATCCAACAAAAAGCCATGGATACAATAATTTACATGAAAATCTCCAAAAATAACCAAAACGAACGAAACGCGAACACCGTGAATCATGCTTTTAGTTTGAATAGTAGTATTTTTATATTTTTTATTATGAATGAAAAAATTGAAAAGTGATGAATCAAAAAATAAAAAAAAATAGAACCAACAAAATTTTAAACCTGGTCTAGTAGGCGGAGAAAACTTAATGTCAATACACTCCGTTCTGTACATTCCATCTAATTCAAAAACTTTTTTTGTTTAATGGCGGAACTCGCAGTCAAACTATCTTTTTTGAACGGAAAGTTGTAAATAAATAAATGTATCGAGTGGGGACCGAACCTACACCACATTTTGTAAATACACTCAAATACGGGCAGTATTAACTATTTAATTAAAATAATCATAAAATAGTATCTTAATCGCTTAAAAAATCATAAAATAGTATCTTAATGGCTTAAAAAGTCTTTACGCTATTTCCCACATACAGCAGACTTGCTCTATTTCTGCCTTTGGAGATAATGTGTATTTACTGGGTTAGTAAAAATAACCTATTTATCCCTTTAGAATCGAATTCACTAATGCAATATTATAATTAAATGTTACGCTGCTGCATCACAAAGACCCATTTAATCAGATTTCGTTAAGAATAACCCAAAAACATACATCCAAGTTAATATTCTAATTTATCCCAAATCACACCTGGAGCGAATAAAGTTGACTTTTATTGCGGTTTGCACTACCTTAATTCGTTTTATGGTACTCCAAATAGCTATTTATACGTTCTCACTCCTTAGGGAACGAAGAAGAATTATATCAGTTGTGACCTCGTAAATTTTGGAGAAAGTATCTCTATTTTATTTAAATAGATGAATTTTGGCTTTTGCATTGTTAGTAAACGTGGCACAGATAGCTATGGTTGATTCGATTCCAGCTTTGTGAAATATAATTTTGATTTCTCATAGGCTTGTGACATTCTGTCCGCACAATATTTAGTATTTAGGTCGTCGTGTCGCAGAGGCGTAGCCTCTACCCGTAAACGCCACAGGTTGTGGGTTCGATTCCCACCCTGAGTAGATGGATTTTTCTCTGGACACGAGGCAAGACGAGGCGTTGATTTCCGCTACTCAACACGCAATACCTCGAAAAAAGCGGAAAATAGAGATGGAGAACGCAGGTATTAATCAACGGAGTGTCTTAACACTATGTTCCTATGGTTCTTGCGGTTCCCTCTGCCAACCCTGCCATGTGCGGGATGAAGCGTAAAGACATAAAAAACAAAGCGTAAAGACATAAAAATATTTCGGGTATATTTTCACTGTATCTTTTTTGCCTATCATGTGCTTTTTACAACATTGATCTCAAGAATGTCAGAACTAATGTAATATTTTATCTACATTGTGTAAAAAATTAAGTCTGCAAAATTCTTATATCAATATTATTTGAATATGTTGAGGTTAGATTAAAGGCAGATGCCGTACTGCTTTACGGTACTCAACACAATTATAAATAAATAATGAACATAAATATATAATCTATATCATTTTTTAGAAAAAATATACCTCCAAAGAAATTTATACAATTTATTTATAAAAAAAACTATAATATTACATAAGAACCCTTAGTTCTCATACAAAAAATGCACACACGTATTTACCAATTTAGAAGGGCCGTTAAACGGTGTTAATACTCCAGTCATAATTGCCGTTCCATTGAATTTTAGTATAGAACCAACTACTTGAATAATGTATGGGGATGTATGGGTATAGTGTGATTTTTTTGTTTAAAGTGGTAAAGATTTTATCAAAAAACGTGTTTTAAAGGCCTTTAGTACTTTAGGTAAGTTTTTGGCAAGAGCTTAAATTTGATATTGATAGTATAATAAGAATTTCTACTTTAGTTTATTTAGCAATTTCAGGTCAGGAGGTCATCATGGTCATCATGGCAGGGAGACAGGCTATGATTGTAAATGCCGTGATATGCACAGGATTCGAACGCATAGAAATCTAAATCTATATATAACTTTTACATCTGAGGATCACCGTGGCGTAGATGCGGAGCGTCAGCCTGTAGACGCGTCGGTTTGTGTATTTGTCTATTTCCATGCTCTTCGCTCTGTCAACTAGGCAAAGCGCGGCGTTGACGTCCATCACTCAATACGCAATGCCTCGAAAAAGGCAAGAAACAGGGACGGAGAAAGCGGAGACGAAGCTACGAAGTATTTTAACAATAGATTCCTCTGGTTCCTGCAGTGCCTTTTGCCAATGCTGCCAAGTGCGGTATAAAAGCGTTAAGCTGAAAAAATCTAAATGTCGAATTTTGATAAAATGGCCTTGAAATCTGCGTAATATTACTATTTCTCTTGTTCGTTTGATTCACAGTCGGGAAGAATTTTTTAAATTAAATCTAGTAAATGACAAAATCACGCCTTATAAAGCATGAAACACAGTGTATTAACACTTACCCTGCTATGAGTGCTATTAACCATTCCTATAGTGTCCTAAATACCTACCTTACAAAATTTAGAAGTCAAGGTTAGCCAATCAAGTATATTTATAATAATGTTAGTTTATTACAATTTAATATAATATGTGTCTAATATCCCTTTACCTTTCCTACAAAATATAGGAAATGGGCAAATGTAAAAATAAAAAGAACAAAAAGGTATATATTGGTTTCAATATTGGAAAAAGTAATCTCCATATATATATATGTATTACTGATGATTTTATTACCTAAGGCCCTTTATTCTAAGGTCGGCAATATATAGGCGACTTTTATCACAAATTCTATAATTTAATTTGATCTTTACCTCAGGCGAAATGTTTATTATGAGCGTCCAGTGCGACGTGCTATACAATAATGAAAGCTTATTTTAAATTTATTGAAAATCCTTAAATCTTCTAGAATAGAGCAAGGATTTTCACTCTTGTAATTTTATGATATTCGTTGAGTTATGCCACTATCGGAGACCGTATGGTCTTGACACTAGATTCTCTTTGCCTACTCAAATATGTATAAGATCCTCCTATAATTGACGGACTAGGTAATTCATTCTTAATGTAGTCTTTACCTCATTCTTAATCGAAAATTAACTAACCCAAAATATAAAGCAAATCTATAATTCCACACTTATTTGGTCATGATTTGTTAATAAAATAAAAAACTGAAATTTTTCAAGAATTGAAATAACACTTTACATATTTAATGTGAGGACCGTCGTGGCGCAGAGGCGTAAGCGTCTGCTTGTAAAGGGTTGAGGGTTTGATTCCCACTCAGAGAACATGGATTTTTCTATTTCCATTTTCTTCGCTCTGGAAACTAGGCAAAGCGGGGCGTGGAGTTCCGCCACTCAACACGCAATGCCTCGAATAAGGTGAAAAGCGGGGACGGAGAAAGCAGGGACTAAGTAACGAAGTGTCTTAACACTAGGTCATATAGTTCCTGCAGTTCCCTCTGCCTACCCTGCAATATGCGGGATAAAAGCGTGAAGCTAGCTATAAAAAAATATTTAATGTTTATAACAATATCATATATTTAATCTATTCTTAAACCGGTAACCTAAAAAAACCTATTTTGCGTCATTTACAAAACAATTTATATTTTATTATAATAAAGTATTTAAGTTTCCGTGTGTATACACCTTAAGCGTCTCGACAGTCTTCCATGGTAAATTATAAGGGGTTTCAGCTGGATAGTGAAGGCGTATTTTATTAAGTAGGAACATTATGAGACGATGTAATGATAGGCTTCTGAAGTTAATTTGGTTTAAGAGAAATGTGCTATAGAAGTGTTGCCTGATGGTGTGGCTAAAATTATAGTCTTTATTTAGATGTTCGAATTTTCATAAATTGTAGTACTTGATGATGTTTTTTTATTCTGTTGTTAGAAAAATATTTTTTTATATTTATAAATGTTTGTGACATTTAGAATGTTAAAAAATTCTACCATAGCAGAATTTGAACCTCCCTTATTAAATATGAGTATATCGACGGTATTTCCAATAAATACATACGTTTATAGTACTATTTATAAGAGAATGAAGTTATATCAAGTTACCTATGAAAAATAGAATTAGATTGTCACTAGCAACTGTCAAAAGTAATTAGACCTTCTGTGCACCAAATGCTGCGATCCCTGCATATCTCTTTCGCCTCGTCCACCGTAATTAACACCATTCATACAAGCTCCCCAGAAATTTAAAAAAATAATTATTTAAAACAAAATAAACATAAAGTATTGCCTAATTTATTCAAATTAATAGTAAATATAAATAAATTTCTCCAATCGAGAATATTCTCAAAACACTATTGTAATGGATAAATCTAGTCCGAATAATTTATATTCTAATACTAATGAAATGGCCACGCCTGAAACTGATTGCTTCATTCCACTCGCGATTTATTATGGATAATCATGGAATGCTTTAATTTTAGGTCAAAAAATACTAGCTATTGACGTGGTTTTACACATATAATATATTTAGGGTCGTCTTGGCGCAGAGGCGTAAGCGTCTGCCTGTAAACGCGACGGTTTCTGGGTTCGATTCCCAGTCAGGAAAGATGGATTTTTCTATTTCTATTTTCTTCGCTCTGGTAAACTAGGCAAATCGCGGCGTTTGAGTTCCGCCACTCAACACGTAATACCTCGAATAAGGTGGAAAGCGAGAACGGAGAAAGCACGGACTAAGCAACGAAGTGTCTTAACACTAGGTTCATATGGTTCCTGCAGTTCCCTCTGCCTACCCTACAATATGCGGCATAAAAGCGTGAAGCTATAAAAAAAAATTTAATGTTTATAACAATATAAATTTTTTTAATCTATTCTTAAACCGGTAACCTAAGAAAACCTATTTTGCGTCAATTACAAAACAATTTATATTTTATTATAATAAAGTATTTAAATTTCCGTGTGTATACACCTTAAGCGTCTCGACAGTCTTCCATGGTAAATTATAAGGGGTTTCAGCTGGATAGTGAAAGCGTATTTTATTAAGTAGGAACATTATGAGACGATGTAATGATAGGCTTCTGAAGTTAATTTGGTTTAAGAGAAATGTGCTATAGAAGTGTTGCCTGATGGTGTGGCTAAAATTATAGTCTTTATTTAGATGTTCGAATTTTCATAAATTGTAGTACTTGATGATGTTTTTTTTATTCTGTTGTTAGAAAAATATTTTCTTATATTTATAAATGTTTGTGACATTTAGAATGTTAAAAAATTCTACCATAGCAGAATTTGAACCTCTCTTATTAAATATAAGTATATCGACGGTATTTCCAATAAATACATACGTTAATAGTACTATTTATAAGAGAATGAAGTTATATCAAGTTACCTATGAAAAATAGAATTAGAATGTCACTAGCAACTGTCAAAAGCAATTAGAATGCCACTAAGATTTTTTAAGCTTTCGTGGTACTGACCTTCTGTGCACCAAATGCTGCGATCCCTGCATATCTCTTTCGCCTCGTCCACTGTCATTAACACCATTCATATAAGCTCCCCAGAAATTAAAAAAATAATTATTTAAAACAAAATAAACATAAAATATTGCCTAATTTATTCAAATTAATAGTAAATATAAATAAATTTCTCCAATCGAGAATATTCTCAAAACACTATTGTAATGGATAAATCTAGTCCGAATAATTTATATTCTAATACTAATGAAATGGCCACGCCTGAAACTGATTGCTTCATTCCACTCGCGATTTATTATGGATAATCATGGAATGCTTTTAATTTTAGGTCAAAAAATACTAGCTATTGACGTGGTTTTACACATATAATATATTTAGGGTCGTCTTGGCGCAGAGGCGTAAGCGTCTGCCTGTAAACGCGACGGTTTCTGGGTTCGATTCCCAGTCAGTGAAGATGGATTTTTCTATTTCCATTTTCGTCGCTTTGGAAAGTAGGCAAAGCGCGGCGTTGAGTTCCGCCACTCAACACGTAATTCCTCGAAAAAGGCGGAAAGCGGGAATGGAGAAAGCAGGAACTAAGCAACGGAGTGTTTTAACACTAGTTTCATATAGTATGTATATGTATGTATATGTATATATATACATATATATATATATATATATATATATATATATATATATATATATATATATATATATATATATATATATATATATATATATATATATATATATATATATATATATATATATATATATATATATATATATATATATATATATATATATATATATATATATATATATATATATATATATATATATATATATATATATATATATATATATATATATATATATATTATAATATATATATATATATATATATATATATATATATATATATATATATATATATATATATATATATATATATATATATAATATATATATATATATATATATATATATATATATATATATATATATATATATATATATATATATATATATATATATATATATATATATATATATATATATATATATATATATATATATATATATATATATATATATATATATATATATATATATATATATATATAAATATAATATATATATATATATATATATATATATATATATATATATATATATATATATATATATATATATATATATATATTGCAACAATATTTAAGAGATACAGATAACCACAAGATAAAGCGCAGCGTTAAGTTCTACACCATACAATGTATAGAATTTGAATAATTTGTCTATCTATAATTTTTATAACTATTTTGATCTAGACCAAAATGAAGAATCTAAAAGTTAATACTGACGTAAGCTATTCATAACTAGTATATAAACATGAAATTCAGTATGCTGGTAAGTGCGTTGACGACACCACTGATAATGTAAGGTATATAGCTGACAATGGTTGAAAGCGAAAAACATGATGAAGTTTAAAAGAAATAATAAAGAAGTTCAAACATTTCTATGCCTAGCAAATCAACTGGACAAATATTACCTTAAATAGGCCCAAGCTTCATGAGCTGTGTACAATACAGACATAAGCACCAATAGAGACTATATGTCATAAGGTAAAATAAATATTAGAAAAAGAAACCTGCCACTCTACTTCCGTACTTGCGACTGGAAGAAGTATACGCCGCCCTTATTCCTTTCTCTGTCGTGAGAAGATCAAAATAATTATTTACCGCAAATGTTAATCAAACTTGCACTCGTCGTTTAATTCACACGTTATATCACTGCGCTATAATTGCCTTTTGAAATTGATTAATATGTTTTAATTACTTCAATGTGGGCTCCATTTAAAATTTCGTGCAACATTTGTGTCAAATTTGAATCGATTTTATTGTTCCGCACGCAATAAACAGTATTTGCCTAAATGGCACGCTCAGTGGCTGTGGCTTATACAGTATAATATTACATTATAACTTTTATATGAATTAATTATAGTTAAATTAATTACTGAATTAATTAACTGTTATGGTAATTAGGATACTAATATAGTGCGATGGAGCTATTAAGGAAAATGATAACGTGATATGTTATGATTCTGACTGTAAACACGATGGTTATGGCTTCGAGTCCTTTTCGGGAGAATAAATCATTTTATTTTATTCGTTTAGGTAACAAGATAAATCGTGACGTTTAGTACTGTCAACCAAGAATGTGTCATAAAATTGGGAAAGTGGAAAAGGAGTGTCTATAAAATAAGGATAGAAAAGCGTTAGGTATAATATATTTTTAAAGTTTTATTTATTTTAGTATTACATTTGTGATATTTGAAACTACACATACTTTTAAAATTAATTACTTATTTAGAATAATTTAAGTTTGATTTTTTTCTTATTTTAAATAAAATTTTAACTTGGAATATCGAAAATAACATATATACAATATTAATATATAATACAAAAACACATAGATATATACAAAGTGCTGTCTCACACTGGCTTTTTCCATATTTATTTATTAAAGTTGAGAAATTACTCAAATAAAGTGTGTCATCTAACTTAATATCCATCTCATGTCATCTGGCGAAACTAATTTAACTTCACTGTCCTTCGTCAAGCAGATTATAAAAGTTTTGCCCATAATCTGTAATCTACTATTTTCTGTTTTTTTTTTTTTAAATAAACATGAAGCGCGAGCAGGGCTTGCTTATAAGACAGTGGTTGGTTTCCATTCAAAAATCTTAAAACATGGAATTTCGCTACTTATTAAGCCAAATATATATAAATTAAAAAATTGATAATTTTACATTACTTTTTACGTTGTATTAACTGAAATGACATATATTTTTAGCATGTTTAAAGTGTTCGACACTAAGGATACAAAAATGCTTAAAGTAAATATATAGAAATTGGAACGCAACATAGTGGTCAGAGCGCTCAGACGGTTTCAAAGAGGTGCAGGTTGAAATACCGCTGCGGGCAATTTTTTATGTTTCTTTTAAGTATTTTTTTAAATGACATATTCTACCAAAAACGTGGTCATACAAAATTTTGCCGAAGAAACATCTTACGTAGAGCCAATTTTTATCATAATTCTTCACAATTCTAAGTTAAGTCCTGAGTTCAAATACTCCAGCCCTTAATCCACATGTTTACCTTGGCTATACATCAGTACTACAAGGAATATTCGAATAAAATATAAAACTTATTGTTGCACAAGAAGCAGTACACAGGGTAAAAACAATTAAATTTAACAATAACCCACTTGAAGGTCTTAGCGCCCTAAATATAAACATATATTATTGATATTTATGTGATCACTTTGATTTATAATTCGCTCTACTTTTTTTTAGTGGAAAATAACAAGTCCGTAAACGCTTAAAAAGTATGTAATTCAAAGCTAAGTTTCATTATATTTTCTGTTTAAACATGGAGCGTTTAGGTTAACACTTGTCGACGTGAACGGAGTAAGTTCCCACATTATATCAAATATTCCGAGCACGTGAGAAAGCGTTATATATATACTAGAGCCAAGTGTTTATTTTAAAAAGAGTATGAGAAGAAGTAAAGAAACTTGTAGAAGGTTTTGTTACTTATATACTTGTAGGCAGGGGCAGAAACAAAGCGAATCTATTATTATGACACCACTTCGCCCACTTTCTTTCATTTTAAGACATCGTACTTACAGTGCCGGACCTCAACGCCGCGTTATGACTTATTTATAATGCGAAGAAGATGAAAATTGTTATTTTCTCCACGTGGGAATCGAACGGAAGCCTTCGTGTAAACAAATGGAAGTTATTATTTCAGCTAGTTTCTACAGAATAGGCGGAAATAGTAATGACTGGTTTTACTCCAGTTTTATGTACAGTATGTCATTTAATGCAGATGCCCATTGCGCCTAAGGCAGAGGCTTAGAACAGTGTCTGTATCTTGCGGGCAAAGGGCTGGCTTAAGAAGCCTTTAAAAGACGCATTATCGTCATACGCCTCATGTATAGCACTGTCCGAGCCCTTTCCTGTATATAATGAAATTAGAAATTATCTTATTAACTCTGCTTTAAATAATTTATGGAAATTAACTCTAAATATTCTAGATAAATGGATTTAATTAAATTAATAATAGGATATTTTTTTTGTTATAGACGCTCTTAGAAGGGTAGTTCCAAAATGTTTGATAATTTTGAACAAATGTGTAAACAAATTCAATTATTGTAAAATGATACTTAAAAAGTAATTAACACGATCGCAACGCAAAGGTGATTACACAAGGTTCAAGATAATATGAGGCGTTGAGTTCCGCCACCCAATACGCAATACCCCAATTCAAGGAAAGTGGGAAATGACATTTCTTCTTCTTACGATTACCTCTGCCTGATCTGTTATATGCGGGATAACCTACATCTTGAAAGTTTCATTAGATTATCTTTGACTATCCTGCTATGTAATATAAACCAAATATTTAATTAAAAGTATATTCGTGTATTCTAAGGTCCCTTAACAAATATTTCACTTTAGAAAAATTATGACACGTTTTCGCAATTTCTTAATAAAACGTATAACGAGTAAAAGGGCCCGTGGGTGCCAGTGACCGTGTAAATTTCAGGGCAGACCTAAGTAAATATATTTAGGTCGTTCAAGTAAGAGACAACGATATTACACTTTGTTTACGATACGGTGCGATATTAATGTAGAATTTAAAATTGTAGATATTTTAAACACAAAATGTCATTCAAAATACTAATATTATATATATATTTTTAATTTTTAGTAGGTTCATACAATAAAGTACGGAACCAAGTGCTTAAATTTACAAAGCATATATCTATAATGCTAGCTAAGGAATCAAACCTACTATACTATTATTGCTATACCATTGCATGCAAAAAATCTTTATAGTATTTTTTTATTATAGAAGTAACAGACAGAAGTTAACTTAAATTACAAAAAACAGAATTTCAAAAAGGAAAAAGAAATAAAAAATAAATCCGCAGAAAAAACTATCGTATGGTATATTTTTATGCTATTTTAAAACTATCTAGAAGTGTTATAGATGATATGTACTTTAGGGATTCTATACCAATAATAGAACACATATACCTGCTTCATGATCCTTATATTTCAATTCCGCCACACCGCATATTACGGTTAATATTACGGGTAATAAAATATGTAGGAAATTTGTAAAGAAATAAGCTTTCCGTTAATAGGTTTTTTCAAATGATTACAAGATTGGTAATAATAGATACTTCGTTTTATCACAGATTGTTATAAAAATAATTGAGATTTACCAGAAAGAAACCAATTGAAGACAACTACAATACGAACACCGTTTCCTTTCTAATAATGGAAGATTGAACTCACAACTATATCGTATATGATCTTACTCTGTGCTACTCCGCCACATTAGTCTTTTAAATTACTTATTTTTTTATTACAAATGCTTATTTAGGATTTAAATGCTTTTTAATATAATTTCAGATTTTATTTATAATTAGGGAACCATTTGTAACCTTCGCTTGCTTGATCGTTGCTCTAATATGTAGGATATGAAAAGAATATATAATGAATCTGAAATAAAACAATTTTTAAATTTTAAGTAAACTTTACCATAATAAAATGGTTGATATTGGTTTCTGAGATAAGAGTTAATAAACATACGTACAGGTTAACAGACTAACATACAAAATTAAAAAAAAATACACATTGCTTTCGGTTATATACATTTATAAATGCTCTCAATTAGAGCTTTTTTAATATAAGCCTTTAGCTTATATTTAATTATTTATATTTTATGACAATGTGTATAAATACATAAATAAGCGCTTATTTCTCATGCTCGCTTTTTATTTTTTTATTTAACTATATCTTTATTTCCTTAGCAGGGTAGGCAGAGGGAACCATAGGAACCGTTGTTGGAACCGAATGTTAAGACACAAGAAGAGAAAATGGAAATAAAATAATCTATCTTCTTCGCTTTGGAACCGAAACCAAAAACCGTCGCGTATAACCAATATATTAGCCTCTACAATGTAGGAAATGATCTAAAAACAACACTTTAGACACTATCATAATATAAATATTAGGTTCAAAGTTAACTCCGTTATTATTCAACGGATCCCCTCGTTATAAATGTTAAGCAGCACCAGTACAGTCAAAATGGATTATTTCGACGAGACCGGGATCGAGTTCAGAATTTATAGTTGTTTGGTGGCAGTCGTCTTATAAATTGAATTCGACATTAGCGTTTGTCGAGCAGTCAATTAGTTCTGTTTATTTTAAAAGGAACTTCCTTTATGTATTTCCGTTCTTGTAATTCTTTACTAAAACCAACTATTAGTATATTCCCAATATATACAACATATGGATTTTTTAGCCCACATATAGCAGGATAAATAGAAGGAACCTAGTGTTAAGACACTCCGTAACCTGTTTCCGTCTTTGAACATATTTTGGTACTAAACGCCGCGCTTTGATTTATTACTAGAGTGAAGAAATTATATATATATATAATTTATTTCCTACGAAAAATAAATCTACAGTTTCGAGTTAGCATATTAAAGTGTTATATTATATCAAATAAATCTACTTAGCTTTAGGAATTTTAGTCGATTAGCTCCATTTCTACTTCAATAATAATTATAATATTGTGTGATTTAACTAAAGTGTTCGTTTAAATACCATATTTATACTAAACAATTAATTTATTTTTTGTATCTATTTTCAAATTAGATTATATTGTAGACTATTTTTCAATTCGTTATGTTATAATATATAATATAAACTACTGCAAATTGTACTTAAATAAGAGAGCTTGTGTCTGCCGATAAGCTGTTTTACAGTTTGGCAGAATTTTATTTGATAGTTAGCAGTAAGTATCTTTTGTATGCGAAAAATTTCAATAAAACAAATAAATAAAAATAATAATAAAGCATTATCTGTACAACCAATAATTTCAGAAAAAAGTGATGTAGAGAGGATGCAAATAAATAAAATTGAATTTGTATTGAATGAATATATGATTTTTTTAATCTGTGTTGTGATAAATGTATTGAATAATTTAAAGTTTTCAAAAAGTTTTTGGTTGTGGAAATAAAAAATACTTCTTGGAAAAAAGAATGAAAATAATTGTTGCAATATATATATATATATATATATATATATATATATATATATATATATATATATATATATATATATATATATATATATATATATATATATATATATATATATATATTATATATATATATATATATATATATATATATATATATATATATATATATATATATATATATATATATATATATATATATATATATATATATATATATATATATATATATATATATATATATATATATATATATATATATATATATATATATATATATATATATATATATATATATATATATATATATATATATATATATATATATATATATATATATATATATATATATATATATATATATATATATATATATATATATATATATATATATATATATATATATATATATATATATATATATATATCAACAACCAACTATAGGACTTTTTAAATGAAAGAGATTGATTTTGGCGGAACTACCAATATATTTTAATAAGCTTTTAATGATTCTAAAGTACCACAAGAACTCTTAGTACGTTACTTCAAATAATTAAGTCTAAATTGAAAATGTTTATATGGTCACATCGAAAAATCTATTTCAAATATACGTACCAGTCTATCTACAGTAATACAGATACTAAATAAACCAACGTCCAGTATATAACTCTGCAGTGTGCAATTTCATGAGTCGGCGCTTTCCAAATTGATTTTCGCAATATAACTTAGAAACACTCTCAGTACACACATTTCATATCTCCACTTGTATAGTATCGATAGAATGACAGCTAGGTTTTCCTAGGATTACTATGGAATTGAAACTTAAAGGGGAAATTTTAAAGTGAGAAAATATAATGGAACATTTTTTAAAAGTTTTCTTATAGTAATTTTCTTTGTTTTTTGTAATATAATGTCTTGAAACTATTGTATAGATTTAATAAATAGCACTATCTTTTGTCGAATGATCATAATTAAATTATATAGAGGAAGTAAGTAAAAATAACCCTACAGAGAGGTATAAACAGTTTTGACAATTATGTAAGAACAACGACGTAACTCGTTAAGAACGTATAGTTTAGTGTTCAGAGCATTTAGGCAGTTTCAAAGAGAAACGAGTTCAAATCTCACTAGACTTCAAATTATTGTACGTATCAAGAAAGACAGCTCCGAAAAATTAATAATTAAAACACAGGCAGCGAAGACCTAGCATATACTCTCAAACAATCAATTGACGACATTCTGCCATACTTTAAATATTGTGACATATTAACATAAACTTATGATTTAATATATTATGTTATATGTATTTTTTTTATTTTTTTTAGCTTTATACTGCTTTTAGCAGGGTAGACATAGAAAACCGCAGGAACAGTGTTAAGACACTCCGTTCCCTGCTTTCCGCCTTTTCGAGGCTTTATGTAATGAGTGGCGCAAATCAACGCCGCGATTTGCCTAGTTGTTAGAGCGAAAAAAATGGTAATGGAAAAGTTCATCTTCCCAGAGTGGGTTCAGCCACAAACCGTCATGTTACAGACAGACTCTGCGCCTCTTCGCACGACGGTCCCCTGTTATACATTTTATGTAAAAATACAATTAATTAATATGCATTATGTATATATGTACATATGTGTATGTAATTTTAGAATAGTAAAGCTAAATTAAATTACTGTATTATATTCGTTTGTAAAGGTTTTCAATGCTTAATACATATTAATATAAAAAGTTCTATTTGAACTTTCTTTAGAATTCAATCTAAAGCGTCGATATAATCTTGAAAGCTGCAAACAATTACAATTCAACACGCCATCCCCGTATTATTATGTTTCATTTTGAAATATTACTAGAACATTAGTTACATTTTCACGTAATTACAGTTTACTTACATTTATTTGATAAAAAATAAATGTAATATTTGAATTATACTTGAATGAAAACGTATAAAAAATGGAACACAGCGATATTTGAACCTGTGACTCTTGCAAACCTTGCAAGAGTAAAATTTCGACACGGCGTACTAAAAAACGCTGTGGCCTAGTGATCAAAACACTTGCATTGCTTACAATAGGCGTTGGTTTAAATTTTACAACGTTAAAATTGTATACCTTTTCTTTAAGTATTTTTGTTATCTTTTGTGTATATTAAAGCTTTGAAGAACCATAAAAATAGATAAATTGATGGAAGTAAATTAGAATCATGTGTAAAGCACTCCGTTCTACCTTTTCCTGCATTCGAGAAGTTATATTTTGAATGGCTGAACTTAAGTTTCCTCCTACCAAACCAATAAAAAAATCATGTTACTACTAATACACTAAAAAAGCCTAATTAATGTTATTTTAAATCATTTTAATGAAAATTTGTAATTTATACGTTATTTATGTACTACAGTAAAGCAGTTAATATTATTTATGATATTAATTATCACGGGAGACTCTAATGTTCACTCTAAAATGTATATTATTCTAAAATGATTTTATTTTACTTTTTTATGCTTACCCTACTATATGTAGGATACAGCGTGAAACTATGTAAAATTATAGAAAATAATATGTTATTACGGCATCCAAGAGACAAACGATCGTCATATGATGGTAAACGATCATAGCCACCCGTGACCACGTGTAACACCAGAGGAGTTTTTTTGCCCACTTCTTTTGATTTTTCTTTATATACATTATATATATTACTAATACCTACCTATATATTTGTAACAGGTAGGTAAGGAAAACAAGATATTGATACAGGTATTCCTTGCTTACTTTGTAAGTACTACAGAACCCTAAAAACAAGCCGGTAGCTTTATATATAGAAATTAGTTAGTATCTTTACTTACAAAATTAACTGGCATCGTCTGGTGTATGAATCAAAATTAATTGTTCTTTGACACCACTCCCAAGTGGAGAGGTCTCAATTGATATGATGACAATTTATGATAGTATTTGGACGTAAATTGTTTCATACAAGCTTGTTGGTACCAATTTACGTTTAGCGATGGTATTATTTTTGATGAGTCTTGTTAGAGATAGTTTCAGCTTCAAGTTTACTTAGTGAATATTAATATACTATTTTGTGACAATTTTGTCGCACAATATTTAAACTTCTCGTAATAAGACAACGCCTCTGCCCCACGACGGTTCTCAAGCAAATATTAAATTATGTTAAAAGACTTTATCATAGTAAAATGATAAAATCATATCAATCTAAAATATATGTAGGAAAATATTAACAGTTAATCAGCCATAGGATATTCACTGCTGAACATAGGCCTCCCCCAGGGACCTCCAGCTCGCCCTGTCTAATGCTATTCGCATCCAATGGCTACCAGCAACCCGGACCACGCCGTCCGTCCACCTGGTAGTAGGCCGTCCCACGCTGCGGTTGCCAGTACATGGTCTTCATTTGAGAACCTTTCTGCCCCAGCGGCCGTCAGTTCTCCGTACTATGTGCCCTGCCCATTGTCACTTCAAGTTACTAATTCGTTGGACTATGTCGGTTACTTTCGTTCGTTTGCGGTTATCCTCGTTTCGCGATCTTTAGCTTCTTTATGAGCTTAGTCTTTCCACGCGAATTGGAGAAATTATTATTTCAAGGATTTTGTATAATAAACAATATAGGATTTTGTATAATAAACGCCAGGTGAGACCATTTTTCTCAAGACCAATCTTAAGATTCTAAATCATATGATAGAACAAAGAATAGTGGGAAAAGTGATACTTTGTATTAATCGCATACTACCCGTTAATCTCACTGAAATTTATACAGAGCCCTCAAAACATGAATTGACTTGCGCTTAACCGATTTTTTTACCATTTACACCCCAACTTTACGCCACGCTGCATACTCCCACTAGTGACAATTACAGTGAAAGCTTTCCGATCGTAAACCTACATGTATCTTCCGGCTTGTGCAGCTAACGATTTCCCACTTGGTTTCTGGTGGCTCATAAAAATATATCGCCACCGACCTACGCTTTTGTCTAACACGTTTGGCATTTCAACGAAAAATAGCTTTGACTTTTTAAAAATTAGGCTAAAAATGAAGGATTACGTTCTAGAAATAACTAACCAGACCAGAAAATCCTAGCCTAAATATTTTAATGTAACAAATAATTATTATTTATCAACTTTACTAATGATGAATGAGGACCGTCGTGGCGCAGAGGTGTAAGCGTCTGCCTGTAAACGCGGCGGTTTGAGGGTTCGATTCTCACTCGAAGAAGATGAATTTCCAATTCCATTTTCTTCGCTCTGAAAACTAGACAACGCCCGGCGTTGAGTTCCGCTACTCAACACGCAACGCAAAGGCGGAAAGCGGGGACGGAGAACGCAGGGACTAAGCAACGGAGTGTCTTAACACTAGGTTCATATGGCCCCTGCAGTTCCCTCTGCCTACCCTGCAATATGCAGGATAAAGCGTGAAGCTATAAATAAATAAAAAAAACTTTACTAATCTACCCAATAAATACTACTAGAAGAATCATTGAGATGAACTCTCTATCCCTGGCGGGGTAGTCAAAGAAAACGGAGCGCCAGACGCTGCGGTCTCTGCATACCTCTTTCGCCTCGTCCACTGTCATTAACCTCTTCATACATGCTCTAGAAAATTGGTGTAAGATACTAATTCGAAAATTGAATCGAATTGAATTAAGCTTAAATTATCTTTTTATATTACAATGTCCACCCATCAAGTCAGCAATACATCGCTTCAACGCAACTCATCGTGACTGTGGTCAAATTTTCTATGGATTTTTAGAACATGTCATGTCATACGTCATACATAATTCTTGTTTATTTACCTCTAACTACGTAAATGAAGCAGCCAAAAGCTACCTAGTCATGTCTCGAGTGCTAAAAGCTGTTTTTATTTATTTAATTAATTCAATTAACATAATTGCTTAGCGCTAACTCACTACAAACGAAATTATTTTATACTGCACTAGTACTAAGTTTAAACTTAGTATAATATAATCAAACAAATCATAAAAAATAGAAAGCAGCGGGATTTGAACCTTCGCCTCTTGAAAGCGATCCAAATTTTCTTTAAGAACTTTTTCCAACTTCACTGTGGATTAATACTTTAAAAATCATAAAAATGTTTAATATAATGTTTTAAACTAATAACTAGGCGACTTAACTAGGTCTTTATTATTTTTAACATAATTTATATTACACTATAGTTAAATAACGTAAATTACTGTTCATAAAAGCTATAAAAAACCTCAATCAGATATTCATTGGTTTATTTATGATCGTCAAGTGGCCTCGTCGATAATATTTATTTATATCATTACAAGCTCCGTAGAGTAAATATAATTTGCGTTGTTTAAACATTTCCTGAAAATTTCATTATTTTATTAATTTCCAAATGTATATTAATAAATCTGAGAGTAATTTTGTTTGTCTTGGGGCCGTCGCGGTGTAATTGGACAGCATCCGTATAGTGACGCAGATAGGGCGTGGCTTATTCATTGTCCTTACGTCTCGTATACTAAGCGCAGCGTTGAGTTCCGTTCATTGACAAGAGAAAATGTCTCGAATTTTGGATAGAAAAAGAAAAATGGAGTGTCTTAACGATTGGTTAGGATTTCTCCTGCGCACAACAGGAGAGGGGGAGCGATTTCTATGTTTCCATCTGCTAACCAAGGACCTAGTATTAAGATACTCCATCTCACACCGCCTTTCGAAGTTTTGTATGTTGAGTGGCGGAACTCAACGCCGTATTCGCCTAGTTAGCGAACAAAATGGAACGAAATATATAGCTTCTTCAAGTTGGAATTATTACATAGCAATAATATTTTTACAAATTTAATAAGTGAAAACCACAACACAATGTGTCATTACATGCAATTACACCTTGTCTCTACAAGTGATCTCTTGTAGGCAATCATTATATTAAAGAACTTAATGTTGAGAATACAATGAAATGCAAAACTTTAGGTACAATGATTCAAATAAATGAAAAATAAATAAATAATTACAGAATTAAATTAAAATGAATTAAATAAAATTAAATTAAATAAGCCGTAATATATGATAGGTACCATATAAATATTTTTTTTGTGTCTTTATCCCGCACATGGCAGAGAAGGCAGAGGGAACTGCAGGAACCATAGGAACCTAGTGTAAAGATCATCTGTTGCTTAGTCCCTGCTTTTTCCGGCATTGCGTGTTGAGTGGCAGAACTCGACGACGCACTTTGCCTTGTTTCCAGAGGGAACAAAATGGAAATAGAAAAATCTATCTTTCCCGAGTGGGAATCGAACCCACAAACCCGTCATATTTACAGGTAGACGCTATGCTCTGCGCCACGACATTCCTTTGAATATAAATACGAAAAACATATGCATACAAACTAAATATAGATATACAAAAATTGAACATAGAAATAAAATAATAACAAACGAAGGCTTCTATTCTAAGTGCTTGCTTTTAAGCCTTAAAAACCCCTACTGAAGGAGACCGTGCTACGTCAATCGGTACCGCATCGGATGCTTTACTGTTTCGACAGTAAAGCAGTCTTCATAGCATTTTGTATTACAAAAAAGAACTTCAAGATTTATTATTGTGGTAACTGCAATACTAGGAGGGGAGGGAGCATAGTTACATTTTATATTCAATTAATTTAAAGCCTTTTCATTAGAAGTGTTCTAGAATACTTTTTTCATTACAGAAATTACCTTGGTGCCATGGAGTTTAGTTATTGTATAAAAATATACCCAGAAAAACAAGATAAATATAGAATAAAACATTTAATTTTATTTTTAATCTGTATTATAGAGCACTTAGGTTCTTTTTATAAAGCAGGTGTCAAATGATATCATGACAAAATAATTCAAATTACAATTATATAAAAATAGACCTCACGATACTTACGAAGTTCATGAAATAAAATTTATTAACATATAGGGGATTTTTTGTTACTTAATATTTTTTTGCTGCTGAAATTAACTTGATATAAAACACCTTAATACTTAACTAATTAAAACATGGCGTTGTGGACGGAGAAAGTAGGGACTAAGCAACCTAGTGTCTTGACACTAGGTTCCTATGGTTCCTGCAGTTCCCTTTGCCCACCCTGCCATGTGCGAAATAAAGCGTAAAGACGTAAAAAATACCTAAATCTGTTATTATCTCTTATATTTTGTAAATAGTTTAATTTATTCTGCAACAAAACTGCCCCAAATCGTAACGAAGCATTTGATTACATTTACATAATTACTTTTCAAAATAGATCTTTGGAGAATAATACAATTAAGTGAATGAATTAATTAATGTTTTATTGCCCTCTGTATAGGTAACTTTACTGTACAGTAAAGTGGCCATAAAAAATATATTTTTATTTTTTAATAACTCCAAGAAAAATGAAGAAGTTTCTTATAATTCCATGAATGCAGTGTATAAGTATCCATATGCTTCGAAAACTATAGTATAGCAGAAATATGCGACTTAAGTGTCTTAAATTCCTTCAAAAGTTGCATTAACATTTGTCTCCACTGCCCGACTCCTATATTTATTAGCTAATTAAATTCAACTAGAAATTAACTAATGAAAATCCCAAAGAGGGTGAAATCTCATAATTAACAATAGAATGCTACAAAGATAGTAGTACATCGTGGCGCACCGTCGTGGCGCAGAGGCGCAACGTCTGCCTGTAACGCGACGGTTACTGGGTTCGATCCCCAGTCGGAGAAGATGGATTTTTCTATTTCCATTTTCTTCGCTCTGGCATCTAAGGCAAAGCGCGGCGTTGAGTTCCGCCACTCAACACGCAATGCCTCGAAAACGGCGGAAAGTGGGGACGGAGTAAGCAGGGACTAAGTAACGGAGTGTCTTAACACTAGGTTCGTATGGTTCCTGCGGTTCCCTCTGCCTACCCTGCCATGTGCGGGATAAAAAAAAAAAAAAAAAAAAAAGAACAAAAAAAAAAATAAAAAAAAAAAAAATAGTAGTACAAAAAGAAGTCTAAATCTATCAAAGTTCGCATTAACTTCTATCTCGACTGCCTCTATATATTGAAGTTAATTAAATTTAAATAATTATTGCTAATTTTTGTCATGATGGTTCACTTTATTGTAGTTTTATTATTTAACCGTAACGTACCATTCTAGGATACAGCAATTAGATACGTGAATTTGGGACCTAGTTTTATAGATAATTGACAAATTATTTCACTCTTAGTTAGTTTACATTTCTTGTCCCTTACCCCTTGTCTCTTAGCCCTAGTCCATTCCCCCTAGTCCCTTACCTCTAACCTCTTACGAGGAAAAGGCTAAGGTTAAGGGGTAGCCTCTTTGTAAGGAGAAGAAACATAAGGGGATCGTGATCGACCTTCGTGTAAATAGAGAATATTTACTACCTGAGTATGGGACATTTCGTGAAAAATGGATATTAACGCCACGATATCCACACCATAACGATATCTTTAAGAACACCTTAAAACAATAATTATTTTTTGTAAGTGAGAATTAATTTCATAATCAGGTGCTGTTTCATATGAATATATCACATAAGCCATTAAAGATTATTAACTGAAAAACATATATAATAAGAAAATAAAATTATTATATTTACTATAAAATACCGAGGACCGTCGTGGCGTACGTCTGCTGTAAACTCGACGGCTTGAGGGTTCGATTACCACTCGGGGAAGATGGATTATTCTATTTCAATTTTCTTCGCTCTGGAAACTAGGCAAAGCGCGATGTTGAGTTCCGCCATGCCTCGAAAAAGGCAGAAAGCGGGGACGGAGAAAGCAGGGACTAAGCGACGGAGTGTCTTAACACTAAGTTAATATGGTTCCCGCAGTTCCCTCTGCCTACCCTGCAAAATATGCGGGATAATGCGTGAAGCTAAAAAAAAAATATTTATTACTTATAATATCAATAGAAGTACACATTATTCACGTATTAAATATTCTAACCCTAATTTTCTATACACTTGAGTGAAGTAGTTTTTCGATATAAGAACTTCTTATGCTTAAATGTGGCAACTCTGCCCTTGAAATACGAGAGCACTATTGAATATTTACGCAAAGGTGTTTAAAAAGACCCTTAACTTGAATGGTGCTTGGAAGGAGTTGGGATTTGATTTCCGTGCAGTTACCGATTGTTATTGAAGTTTTAACGGTTATAGCTCTTTTTGTAAGGCTATAGTAGCGCAGTGGGTTTGTATACGAATGTAAGCGCAATTAGTGTGTTCGGTTCTCTACACCAGAAAGTTATTTAAAAAATATAGAAGAATTCGAAATTATATTAATTTTTGCTTATCACTGGTTTTTTATATTTAAAATATTTTTATTTTTTAATCTTGGTACCATCAATTCGTACATAATGTATTGGGTGGAGAGAGGAGAGTCAGTTACAACTAGGTTTTCTTTGCATTTTCTGTCATACAAAAGAAGCTTAAACTGTATTTAAAGAATTTTAATAAAAATTAGAAAATTTACAAAAATTTTGAATGCAGCAAAATTAAAACCCGCGTCATTTGCAAACCATGCAAGCACTCTCACCATTATGGTATGCGTTCCTTGTCACGCCGTGTTGAAATTCTTTTAATCTTTATACAATCATAAAAATCGCCTCAAATATATTTATTTAATTTTACGCATGTCTTTTCTAAGACCAAAAAGCCTTCTCCTATTGTTGATAAATATCATGCAAATTTTTTAAATTATTTTGAAAGATAGCTAAACGCCGCTTTGGTTAATAAGAGAAAACAAATAAGTATAATAATTTATTATAACAATGGAATCCACAATCATAGGTTATACATTCACGAGACCATTATGATGTACGTTACATTATACAAATATAAACTTATTTACGTACAATAACTATTTTGTAGGGAAGTGTGGCATAAATCTCGTATTTTCTTAGTATGAGAAATAATAAAAAATAACAGTCGGCCTGATAATGTCAATTAGTAAGACGTATGGCTGGGAGAAGTCACATAATGTGTTCGCATTTGCAAAACAATGTATAAAAGATATAAAAGGTGGCTTCGGTTATGTGAAAAATACATGCAGTTGTATAATATCAGTTGACTGTAATATTTATTTTATACTAACGTTCTGAGGATTGTCCGCCTTTTCGATGTTTACAAAGTTTTAAGGGAAGCTTAATAAAACAAAAAATAGCTTCACGCTTTATCCCGCACATGGCAGTGGCAGGGTAGGCAGAGGGAACTGCAGGAACATACGAATCTAGTGTTAAGACACTCCGTTACTTAGTCCCTGCTTACTCCGTCCGTCTGTATGTTGTTTTTAAATATTTTTGTGTCTATCATCTTCATTGGTATATTTAAATATAGATTTCTATATATATTTCGATTCTTTATGTATATTTTTTACTGCGTTACGTTGTATTTGCCAAGTTTTTTATTGAATTATCTAGCTTCAAGCCCTACTATAACATTTGCCTCTAATCTTAGTTACAGGTTTAAATTTTTAATATATTTTATACCATAAAAAATAGAAATGCTATCGTTATTTGGTTTCCTTAAACTAAATTATTTAAATAGTCAGGTATTCAATTTATACATAAAGCATGATTAAAGAAAAAAAATTAAAATATCATGAAAGTAGAGTCACAGTGTATTTCAGAGCTGTACAAAAGTGGCCTTATCATTCTAATTGATATTACATAGAAAACTTTTTATTCAAAACATAATTCCATATTAAAATTATAACTATTATTATTTAGTGTTATACTTTATGTATTTATGTAAAAATACTTACACACTGTTACAACTGTTATAACTTATCTAAATTTGACAGGACATTTTAGTAATCATGACTTGCACGAAGATCGGAAGGTAACTTATTCATATGTACACACACACACACACACACACACACAGACGCATGCATACATGCACACACGCACGCACTCTCACATACACACATTCCATGTTCATAAGAGGAATAACTTCTATTATTGCTTGTTATATAACAAGTAGTATGAAGAAATGTGGTAATTTCATTAATCCGATCCATATAAAGCTAAAACAGACCATCCTATGTATGTATGTATGTATGTATGTATGTAGGTATGTATGTATGTATGTATGTATGTATGTATGTATGTATACACTATTTACATATGTTCTATAAAATATATTACGCTTATTTTGTAAAATCCGGCTTTAGTCAAACATGGTTCTTTAAAAAATGTTAGCCATTTAAATTAAATAGTTTCAAACGGAAACCGTGAAGAATTTTCATTCGTACCAAACTTATTTTTATCCCATTAATAAAATAAAGTTTTTCAGGCAAGAATTTATGCTATTTTTATAGTATTTTTTGTCATGCTAAGCATAAAAAAATACTTAGTTAAAAATTTGACCGCAGCGTGATTTAAGCCTGAGTCTTATGGAAACTAATCTGTGCTATAACCACTAAGCAATGAGTTCTTCACACAGGTTCAAATCCCACTAAAAGTATAATAATTCAAACTCCTCTGATAATAATCTCATTAGAGGGCCGACGCGGCGCAGAGGTATACCGTCTGCCTGTAAACGCGACGACTTGAGGGTTCGATTCCCACTCGGGGAAGATGGATTTTTCTATTACCGTTTTCTTCGCTCTTGAAACTAGGCAAAGCGTGGCGTTAAGTTCCGCCACTCAACACGCACTGCCTCGAAAAAGGCGGAAAGTGGGGATGGAGAAAGCAGGGACTAAGCAACGGAGTGTCTTGACACTAGGTTCATACGGTTCCTGCAGTTCCCTCTGCATACCCTGCAATATGTGGAATAAAGCGTGAAGCTATAAAAAAAAAATAATCCCATTATTATAACAGGAAATGTGGAAATTAATACAGGAAACGTATTTTTTCCTCCGGCTTATGCAATTACACTATTATTCTATCAAACGTCAGATTATGACGATATTCTACTGTTCAGTCGGTTTTATTTTCGCTATAAGTTTTTTTGTGCAAGTCATATTAAAGTTAGTATTATCACTCGATGTAAATCAAATATTTATTTTTATTGACTAATTTTTTTCACTACATCACGTGTATTTCCCTTATAGACCTTTAACGGTGCGAACCGGTGGTAAATTAAATTGTTTGACGTTCAAAAAATGAAGCATGTACATCTTATTTTGAATAAAATTGTTTGACTTTGACTTTGACCAGAGGTATTGTAGGCAGACAGTGTAGATAAGAGAAACTACTCTATCCTTACTCTTATTTTGTTGCTCACGTAATTTTTACTTTGTTAAAAATTTAAGTTTTACAAGTTATAAGTTAAGTAAGTTCTCTTTACAGTGTATTTATTTCCATATTAGTGACAGTCTCTTGTCACCTGTTACTTCTTGAGGTGGTGTTTTATTTTTATGTTACAATACATTAGGAAACTCTCACTTGCCTGTCTGATGTACGATAAAATATTCTTATAATTCAGTTGTGTAGTTTCACGCTTTGTCACACATAGCAGAGTTGCATGTTTAGTGGTGGAAGTCAACGCCGCGCTTTAACGAGTTGCCAAAATGAAAAAAATGGAAATAAAAACATCCATCTTCCCCGAGTGGGATTCAAACCCACAAACCGTCGCGTTTACAGGCAGACGGTAAACCTCTGCGCCACGACGGTCCCCATAATGTTATATTATTCCTTTTTAATATAGAACGCTTTAGCTTTGTCGGCTCTAATTGAATAACTTACATCGTCTAGAATAATAATATAAGGTCAAGAGATATCATCTTAGATAACCTTTAGTAGTGAACTGGCATTACAATAGACGCTACTGTAACATGTCACGCGTTTAAATCGTTACTAATAAGGCGAAGATAAGACGATACTATGCGAGCTACGACAATTATAGTCTGTTTGCTTGTATTATTATTATTAATATGTATACTATTATAATACTCGTATACGTAATATGTGTTGTGGAATGCTTGACTATATACATACGGTTAGAGGTTCAGTTCCTATTTGGGGGAAAAGAATTAAAATTTTATGTGCTCTAATAGTAAGACAATCGTGGCATTAAGTTCTGCCACTCAACGTTCTATATATAATTTCTAAATTAGACGGAAAATAGTGTAGAAAATATCTTAATTAGGCTTCCGCGGTCTTTCCATACCTGGAAAACTTACTCTCCAATATCGACTTAAACTTATAAGCATCTAAATTTCGCTAACTTCAGATTCACCTAAATATAATCTTAATTTTATACAGGAATATCTTAATCTACATTACTTAAATGTTATAGATTATTCTATAAAGATATAACTATTAATCCTCAAGCAATCGGATCCCATCATAACGGCAACATGAATTTTTACTATCAGCTATAAGTATTAAGTATAACAAGATCAAAAAGGTCGCTTTAATTAATTCCATGGATCTCTTTATCTGGACCATTAGGCGTAATAGACAATTTGAACAGATTAACTTGTGCCATGCATCGTGAGATGAAAGGCAGAGGTGCTTTTTCAGTCGAAAACGACATCGTTTATACTGGAAACTTTTTTTTTAATTCAACATTTATATAAAAAAGGCATTGATAGCCATTTTATACAATTGACAAATGAAAATTTTAATATTTAATATAAATTTAAAACATAAAAATTTTAATGCAGACCACTAAGACCTGCGTTCTTCATTACATCACGTCGAAATTCGTGAATGCTTTATACAATTTGTTTTGTTGTTAGCATCTCTGTAGGGAGATTTTTAAAAGTTTCTGCTATCCTAAGATTATTACGCATGTGTTACCACTGATTGATTGATTTTAGGTGAGAGTCATGTTGTCAGTGATGACAACCCTTGAGTAAACTCGACTGGATATTTAACACCCTCGGCATTTTAAACCGGGGTTAAGTAGTGGCTTTTTGTCACGGCGTTTCGCATTAGGTAATGCCGAGCTCCGGAGATCAACCCCAAACCCTTCCCTGAGTATGACAGCGATACTGAAAAAGAATCCCTCCCTGAGTCCTTAGACTCAGGCTGCTAGTCGAATTATGGGGAGGGCACAGAACCGCGCAATAGACAAGGCAAACGAGGCGTGCGCTCTATGGCAATCTTTTCCACGCTTAGAGTGGATTTTTGTAACATCAGGGGTCTTCATTTCAACTTGAACGCCGTCCATCACTATCTTGAGACGGCTCGACCGGCCTTGTTGTTTCTGACCGAAACACAAATTGTCAGACCGAGTAACACAGCCTGTCTTCGTTATCCTGGCTACAAATTATAGAATATCTTCATGCGTCATGCCGGAGTCGCTATGTTCATAAGAAATGAATAAGTCTGAATCTGCGCATGTCTGTACAGGTCCCATAGTGGTAATACAGAAACAGATCGATTCATAGAGCGCTTGCAATCGGCCATTGATAATATACTCTTGCTTATCAGCTCCGCTTAAGTCGTGATACTTGGCAATTTTAATGCCCACAATTCCGATTGGCTTGGGTCACGCACCACTGACCATGCATGGAGGACTTACTGGACCTTTTGCTGACTTTACATCCAGAACAATACTGAGTTGTGGTCGATGCCCCTCTGGGATCTTCCGATCACTGCCTAGTGCGGAGTGACCTGCGTATTAAGCTCAACAGTCGCAGAACACCAGCGACTTGTCGCGTCTGGCACTATAAGTCAGCAGATTGAGATGGAATGCGTGCTTTTTACTCATCCTATCCCTGGGAGCCGATTTGCTTCTCTTCTCATGATCCGAGTACCTGTGCTTCGGCTGTCGCCGAGGTGGTTTGAAAGGGTATGGAGCTTTATGTTCCTAGCTCTGTGGTGCCGGTTCGGCGAGCATTCTCTTCTTTGAGCATCCACAAGTCGGGTGGACCTGATGGCATTTCTCCTTTAGTGCTCCGTTCATGCGCTCCTGAGTTGACACCGGTACTAACGCGTCTATTATGGTTTTCCTTTTCAATCGACGTAGTACCGAACTCGTGGAAGAACGCTCTGATCCACCCTATCCCGAAGGAAGGTGACAGCTTGAATCTGGCAAACTATAGGCCTACCACTATCACTTCCCTGCTTTCCAAAGTTATGGAGAGTATAATAAACAGCCAGCTATTGGCTTATCTAGAGGATCACCGGTTGATCAACGACCGTCAATATGGCTTTCGCCATGGTCATTCAACTGGTGATCTTCTAGAATCTAAAAAAATACCCTTTTGTCGTGTTACCAGTTATTGAGAACACTTCTCTTAAAGCCTCGCCTATTATCAGTATATTGGGGCTCAGTATTTCGATTGACTGTCAGTATCGCGATCATTTGGATAGCAAGGCCAAGTTGGCCGCGAAGAACCTGGGTGTCATTGGAAGAGCGAGACAGTACTTCACGTCTGCACACCGATTTGCTCTGTATAGAGCCCAGGTTCGGTCTCACATGGAGTATTGTTCGCATCTGTCTGATGCACTCCAATATAAACTTGAACCATTCGATCGCATACAGTATAGAGCCGTTCGTATCGTTGGGACCCAATTATGTGTGAAAGGCTAGATGCTTTGGCGCTGCATAGAGACGTTTCCTCGCTGTGCGTTCTCTACCACTTATACCATGGGGAGTTTTACGCTACTACCATTTCTTTTTCTAGTTGTAGATATTTAAATGTTTGCAAGTAGATCCTATTGTCAAAATTAAAGATTAATTTTATTATAAATGTCCTCTACAAAATATATCTTTTATTATAAATAAAATAAAGAAATACATCATACTGTGAGAGTAATAGTTTGCAAGTAAATAACCCCACTTAATCCACCATCCGAAAATGATTTTTTTTCTATTACTAATTTAGAAATTACACGACAAATAATTATTATAAATTAATTAAAGCTAGAATTGAAACCTAGTCGTAGAGCAAGGAATATCATCAAATGGAAAACAATCTGAATAAAAGATAATTGTTATCTTTTATATGGACCATAATTTTAGTGATTAGATTATTTCTTTTATTAAAAAAGCTTCAAGCTTCAAAAAAAGCTTTAAGTAACTTAGTTCTCTATTTATTTATGTTAATGTATGTGTATTATCTTTATATTAGTTAACTACGTAGCAGTCTGGAAAGGGTGAGATAGTGTTAAGACACTATGTTCCCAATTCTCTGAAAAATAAATTGATACTGCGCGCTGAATTACATATACATATGAACAAAAACATACTTATATATGAAATTACATATATAAACTTACATACAACACTTTGATGCCTATCAACAGGCAATCAAGGCATGTCATGACGATACGGCGTATAATTTACGTGCGTTAATATATACATAGAAATATAGTATATGTTAGTTTTGTTTACACAATATATTACAATTCTTATCTTAACATTAAGCCTTTGAAGTCATTAATTAAATATATAATAGTAAAGATAATTACTCTATATGTTGTTTGGAATCAGTACTGGTTTTACTTTACTTTTTACTACAGTAAAGTTTACTTCAAAGAAAAACATCGAAACACCATATTTCAAGCGTATTTGGACCAAGATTCTTCATAATTACATTAAATTACATAACCACTTCAGAACAATATTACAGAGTAGTTCACTTCCAATATGGAACGTTGCCTGCATGGAACAGTCTTGGTTGACATAATTTCATTCGTTTTTTTAAACGATAAACGTTTAAAACCGTTAAAAATCCTAATTATATATATCTAAAAAAACAAATTTTAATAAACGTGTGGTGGTGGTAACATAGTGTGGCCCAATGTGACTTACTGCCTGATGTAAACGAGATGACAATGTATCAGTCATAGGCAGGGGGAGTAGCAGAAACCGTGGGAACCTAAGTGTTAAAACACTCCACTCCCTACTTTCCAGTATTTCCAGGCATGGTGTGTTGAGTGGAGAATCTCCGTAATCTAAATTACTATTCAATTTATATTTTGCTAAAACTGACTTAAAATTATTTAAAATCTTTTAGTTAGGTCAATTCGTTCAAACTAAAAAAAATATAGTTCAAATGTAACATATATATACAGTAGCAATAATCAAAACTGTTCTGTCCGGAAGCTGCGGCCGTATAACAACATTTTGATCTCTAGTTATTATTATTATCTGAAAACTGACTCATTTCGAGCGCACGATAACTAAAACGACTACCAATATAGTTTATCAATTGGGTTATTGGATACAACTTAAATTTTATGGACAATGTCAAATATAAATGCTTAATTCGTTTTAATTCAACATTTTATTAAACTTACATTAATCAACATCAGTAATTAATATATATTTTATTTATTAAATATTTTTTAATATTTTTACGCTTTATCCTGCATGTAACAAAGTAGAAGAGAAAATCCTATGTAGAGACACTCGATTTATTTAGACACATTATGTGTTGAGTGGTGGAACCACAATACTTATTAAAAAGAATACATTCTTTAGTGAATGGGGTTCAAACCCATAACTATCGCGATCACGGCATGCGCCTTCGAAATAAATATTACAGAAATCTAAACATGTGCTTTCAAAACAGAAATTCTTCACATTTGTAAAAAATCATTTAAATATGTTTTTTTTTCAATTCAAGTCATAAATTGTAACATTATTACCATAAACGCTGAAAGCTTACACGCTATCCGTAATATCATTTTATTGGAGCATCCTGTACTGCTAATGATCACTAAACTATGCGTAAATATGTAATTAGCAGCTTATACCATGTTGTTGGTATTTTAGCTTTTCCAAAGCTTTTATTATATGCAAGTGAAATATAAAATTAAAATTTACAATAGAAAGTTTTGATATAGTAGTAAGCATATAACCGGTGTAGTAAACAAAGAGGATCAAAAGTAAAAACTTCTAATCAAATTTTGTTTTTCTTTTTCATTAGAGTTTATTGAAGGATCCAACGCAGTACTTTTTCTTTTTTTTCTTGTAGTGCCTCCTCAACTAGTGATATTTGGTGCGGTCTTTAACTATCCTTGATATTCCTCTGCCATGACTTTCTTCCACTGCTGACTTTTTACCAGAAACTTTTACCATAATTAGAATTTGTGAAAATTTCTTTCGATAACAGAATAAAAACGCACGTCCTATATATGTAACTTTATGTATTATGACGATAGTAATACTTTTTCTTAATATAGTGTGATATAACTGTTATGTGTACTATCAAACTTCATCACAATAACAGCTGACTTGTAAATTTACGATAAAGTTAACAAGTCATCTGTCAACATTATGATAAAATATATCACAAACGGACAAATCGTCCCCTATGTGAAGTACATTGGACAGGAAAAACAGGAAGTTTGGAAGAGAAATCGACCATATGAAGCGAAAAAAAAGTTTGCATTGGAGAATATATTTTTATGAGCCAAAAAACAAATGCAAAAAAAATATCGCACAATACTCCGACCGAAGACGCACATAGGATTATGATTAAAAAGCTTTTGATTAATTTTCAATTCTCACTTACTTTGTAATTTAATAAGTTAATTTCGGCTGTGCGCTATGTAATTATTACTTAATAACGAAATAGTTTATATTTATACATAGAGAAACTTATGATATATGGGATCTGAGCCAGCGGTTAAATCGGAGACGTTTAGATACCTTAAACCCGTTATGCTTGAGTCTGGAGGCATCGACCACGACATCCATGCATGTATACGCGGTGCTTGAGCCAAGTAGTGGGAGGTCACTGGTGTGGTATGCAACAGCAAAATACCTGCCCAAGCTCAAGAGACTGATATATTAGAACGTAATTCGACCAGTTCGTTTATATAGCAGTGAATGTGGGCCAGCGTTATCTCGGCACATTAAGGAGCTTCACCTTACGGAGATGAAGATGCTGAGGTAGACGTTTGGCATCTCGCGATCCGACCGCATACTCAACTCATTCAATCGAAATAGTCTTGAGGTCCGTGGTGTAGCGGATAAGCTCCGGGAGCGTCGTTTGAGATGGTATGGTCATATTATGCGCCGACCTAAGAACAATGTTCGAAGAAAATACCTTTGATAGATGCCCTAGGTAGCGATGGCTGGATGTCGTGAAGCAGGACATAAGAGTCAATAGATTCTTCACGGAGGATGTAGAAGATTTGGTGAAGTGGAGTACGCTTAATCGAACGGCAGACTCTGGCCAAAGGCCTGGAATCAGAAGGCAGACTCTGGCCAAAGGCCTGGTCTAATGCCAGGATAAGAAATATTGAAAAGCCCTCCAAATGATTTATTTTTATTTTTTATAAATGTAAATTTTTTTTATAAATCTACAATTATATTTTATACTAACTATGAAAAAAAAAAAAACAAAAAAAAACCTAACCTAAAATATCAAAAATTATGACCGATATATCATATAATAATAATGAACCAAAGATGCTGACAGCATTTTCTCGCTGGATTGCTAAACTGATACGCTTCTTTACAAAATACAAAATAATAATGCACTAGGAATCTAAATGATTCATAAATCAGTTACTAATGTATACTTATGAAGTGATTACTACCAATATTAAATACTAGATTCATTATAATAACGTACACCTTTACTATTATAGAAGCGTTTGTAAGCAGTGTATTTCCTTAAAGTAAACGCAACGTAAAATAAACATATGAAGCTAATTGTACAAAGACAAACTCTTGCAACAGTAAATTAAAGTCAAATAGAGAAAACTAACCAATAAGAGCGAATCTTGAATATCTCGTCTGGTGGAAGGTGGAGGATAAGACACTACGTTCTCAGTGTTGACGTAAAGTTGATATTGTGATTCTATATCTGACTTTGTGTAACTAAAACGATTTTATTCAAATCAATGTTGATAGTATTTATTATAAGTATATTAGCTTCACGCTTTTGTCCCGCATATGGCAGGGTGGGCAGAAGGAACCGCAGGAACTATGGGAACCTAGTGTTAAGACACTCCTTTCCCGCTTTTTCGTGGAATTGAGTCTTGAGTTGTGGAACTCAACGCAGCGCTCCATCTTCTGCGAGTGGGAATCGAACCTACAAGCCGTCGCATTTACAGGCAGACGCTATGCCTCTGCACCACGACGGTATTTTGTTGTAACAAATTATAATTATAAGGCAATTATTATCTTGCAAAAATTTCATTTAGAATCATAATTTATCCAATTTTAATGTTAAATACAAAACTTGTGTTTGAAACACTTTTAATTAGTTTTACTAAAACAAATTACTTTAAGAGATCAAAGATATGAATAATTGTAAGGATATCGTATTCTTTTAAAATAAAATTTGTAAAGGTACAAATCATAACTACATTTTTAGTCAACAGTTTCTTCATATGGTTTTCTTGGTTTTCTCATGACTTTTACGAACATTTCTTCAACAGGCACTATAGCCTCGAAAATTAATACAAGTATCTCCCTATATCTCTAATACTCAGTCTACTATCCCTGATGAGTGTGTAGGTAGGTAGCCTTCTATTTTATTAACTAGAATTCAGCCCATCATGGGGAGCTCCGATCTTAGCGTCTCTTTTTCAACAAAAAATAGTGTTATTCCTAAAAGTCTTTCACCACAGTAGTTGTCGTTATCATCAGGTCACTGTCAGGGATGAAGTTTTTAACTACCTGGAAATCGACTTGATTTGTCGAATTCGCAATTTTACCGTATTCGTACGTGTTTGAACTTTTCAAAAAATGTAGTGAAATTAAGTCAATTTTTTTTTTGTTGAATGAAAAAAGCTAGAACCAACTCAAGAGCCAGTCCAGCTGAGACCTGCCAAGAAACTTATACGTCTCTCTTCGTACGGTTAATAGTTTTTTTAATTTTGTGCAGTTTAAAACAAACATACACATCTTTACATGTTTAAATGATTTACTTGTAAATTATTATATTTATTACCTTTACACTTTTTGGGATGGTAAAGTTCAAAATCTTTTTTGTTAAAAGACTTTGAACTTTACCATCTACCAAGAATTTTTGAGACAGACAAAAAGCGCACACAAATATTCTTTAAGCAAATCCAATTGGCTGATTTGCAAAATTTGTTTAATCAATTAAACTTTTTCACTTTGAATGTCTTTTTTCATTAAACCGCCTTTACGAGATATTTAAAGCTGTAAAAAGAGTAAAATTCTAATGCGCAATTAAATGCTTCTACAAATAATACATAGTGATTTACTTTTTCCAAAACGATAACATGGGTGTATGTATTTTCACAAGTTTAATTCTACTAGGAAAGATGCAATAATAAGCTTCTATTTAACAATCCCAACTTTGTAAGCGTTTGAATAATTAGTGTACCTTGTAATTTATAATTTACGTCCTTTAGCGTGAATGCGAGAATCGCTAATTTAGTTGTTTACTTTTCGTATTATCGACACTCGCGTCTTAACGATGTTTATATTATACTTATTGAAAAATACTTGCATTAAAAATTGAAGTTAGTAAAAGTTTTCATAATTTTATGAAAAATATTGCATTAATTAGTATGAGCCGCACAGTACAATTTAAAAAGCCTCAGGTATGCTTTTCATATGCATACTACACAGGTAATTGAAACAAAGATATTTCAGTTGTTCATAATAACAAGTCGCGATAAAATACAATTTCTTAAACATTGTTTATGTTTGTGTGTTCAAAAATAGAAGAAGACAAAAATTATGTGGGTATATGTCATAAGGTAAGCTATGTAAGTGAAGGAAGGCAATACTGAAAATAGACTCGATAATCGTATGTAGACAATAATGCATGGAAGTGAGAGGGTGAAAGACAGAGAGATCATTTATTTATGTACACATTATTCTTAGTTTAGGTCCTGTGAGTCGTAAAGCATCACTATGTGGTCCCGGTAAACTTCCTTCACTTTAATTAATAGCTTTGATCCAGCCTTCCATAGTTTTTCCAAAAACATCGATACTAGGCCCCTGAAGGTCAATTTTAAACTCCTCCTACTTTCCGTGCTACTCACATTTGCGATGAAAAAAATTATACTTTTAAATCCCTCACCGTCTTAACGCATCCAAACACTTCTACTGAACCAGTAGTAAAGTGTTTATTTTATATACTTATATAACTGGACTCCAAACTTTAGAATATTTACATATTATAATCTTACATGTTCTGTATACAAGTTAAACCTATTCAAACCTTAAGTCTTAATTAACGCCAAATTCAATGTACAGAACAAAACATGTTATATGAAACATAAATAGTAAATGTAAATTTATGATACGTGTGGTTGTTCTCATTAGTCATAGCTTAACTGGAATTTTACTCGTAACTTTGCTTGTCTTATTTTTATCATTGTGTATACAGGGTGTATCTGACACGGCGGCCATTATTTACAAAATTACTTATAGAGGAAAGTATTTCGAGGCTATATACACAAAACTATTTAATAATTATTAATAGTTTAGATACAACATGAATTTTTCCATTTCACAATATTTATACGTGCTGTGTAACGCGTGAGGCAGACATCATTAAATACGAATGACGTACTTCAAAAATACTATTAAACGTTTGAAATATATATATATATATATATATATATATATATATATATATATATATATATATATATATATATATATATATATATATATATATATATATATATATATATATATATATATATATATATATATATATATATATATATATATATATATATATATATATATATATATATATATATATATATATATATATATATATATATATATATATATATATATATATATATATATATATATATATATATATATATATATATATATATATATATATATATATATATATATATATATATATATATATATATATATATATATATATATATATATATATATAGATATGGCAGAGGGAGGGAACTGCAGGGACCGTGGGAACCTAGTGTTAAGACACTCCGTTGCTTAGTCCCTGCTTTCTCCGTCCCCGCTTATATATATATATATATATATATATATATATATATATATATATATATATATATATATATATATATATATATATATATATATATATATATATATATATATATATATATATATATATATATATAGTAAGCTTACTCAAAGCTAACTAAAGTCCACATTATTTTTATAAAACAACAATATGAACATAGTAAGTTTTTGTAAAACAGACTTGTAGTAACACAGTCGAAAAAGAAAACGTAAATAACGTTATTATACTTACTGTATGCAGCTTTTAGTACAATGGACATATTTATAATATGATTTACTTTTAGATGTCTAAAATCTCACCGAAAAGGTTATAACTTTTATAGCAAATCTGTAACAATCTTTCATATAAATAAACACCGAAAAAATCTTTCATGCAAAGCGTTTTACATACAATAATGTTGATGAAGTAACAAATTCCCGAAGAATAGTAAAAAATATATATATTTAGAAGCGAATCAACAATAAATTTTGATTCAAGGCTGTATTTTTATTGCCTAACAAGTCTCATCTTCAATATATCAAAATTGTCTGTAAATGAAATATACATTGAATAAAAAGTGAAGAAATCATCTGTTAAACATTTATAACTGACATACTATATGTATGTAATATTAATAAAATAATTATGCTTTGATTTCTGGTTGTGTGCTTTTTCGGGATAATTTGCTACAATAATACCAGCCGCGCTATATCTTTTTACTTTTTTTTAATATCTTTTTACGTACTTTACGAGACGTTGTTAAGTAAAGACCAGTAACAATAAGACTGCGTGGACGTATTTAACTTAAATTCAAATGTCCAGCTGTAGTCTTTAGAAACACAGATTAAGTCGAATTTTTTTTATTTTTATGATGTTTAAGTGTTAATCCACACTGAGGATAGAAAAAATACTTAAAGAAAATATATAAAAATTTGAACGCAGCAGGACTCGAACCCGCGCCCTCCTGCGAACCGTGCAGGCTCAGTGGTGAGAGCGCCTGCACGGTTCGCAGGAGGGCGCGGGTTGTTTTTAGGCTACATTTAAAAAAAATCCATGAAGTAGATAAAGTCTTATCTCTAAAATTTGTCAAAATTTAGAACTTGTTAATGAGTTTACCTAAATTTAAAAATACCAAAACTTTAGGAAAATAGACTGTTTTACGTCAATATAATAATTTTGACTATAATGAAAAGAGCTGAAAAAATTAAAACAAAAACAATTATAGCTTCGTTCAATATCTCCGAGTATAACCCTTTTTTCAAATAATATTTTCCAAATTAAATCCTCTATTTTAATATTTCCAATATTTCCTAAGCGTATTTCCTTGAAAGAATCTAAATTAAGTCGCTAATGATATTCTGATGGGTACATTGAATCGAAATAATTTATATTCTAATTTCTAATGAAACAGCCGCTCCGGAAACTGATTGCTTCATTTTATTCGCAATCTGTTATCGCCCTATATATTTATAGTTATATTATTATACGTAAATACAATTTTTGATATTTACTAATTGTTTCGATAATAGCATACCTTTATATGATTTTTATAAACCAATTATATAAAATCCGATGGTTGGATATAAGAGAGTAGTGTCTTTTGTATGTATGTATGTTCGTATATCAGTGAAAACCAGTAAACTTGATGTTCAACTCGTTCAACATCAGGCTAACAATAAACTGTCATTACGAATGCTAAATCAGAGGCCATTAGACTAGACTAACCTATCCGTTATATGGTGTGTGATAATATACAATGTATTATATTTCTAAAAGCTTTATAGCTTGAATGTGTTAAAATAAAATAATGGGCACATTATCAAACTTATATTACTAACTTTCTAAGGAAGTGTAAGTCTAGGTAGGCTTCCCTTACTTTCTTACTTATTTTGAGACATTGTATGTAATGTGACTTCCCAAGTGGAAATCGAACTCACAAATATCGCGTTTATAGTCAGACCCCGTTGTACCGCTGCGCTACTAAGGTGTCCTACACATACCTTTTTTCTATCATATACATAGATACATACATATATAATTACATACAAATATACATAGCTTCATGTTTTATCCCTATTCTGGGAACATATACTATACGACTATGAATGTAGTAAATACCACAATACAACATATGGATAAAAAAACTAAAGCTATTGGAATTTTTTTGGACTTATCAAAAGCTTTTGACACCGTTTCGGTTCCTCTCCTACTTTCTAAATTAGAAAAAAATGGCATTCGAGGTATGACTTATGACCTCTTTCATAGCTACCTGAGCGATAGAAATCAAAATGTTGTCATAAATAATATTATCAGTACTTGTACTGAGGAGAATATATCTTTCGGAGTTCCACAAGGTAGTGTTTTAGGACCTATTCTCTTCCTAATATATATCAATGACTTGTGTAAATTAAAAATCCCTAATTTCAAAATTATAGTTTACGCCGACGATACTGCTCCGATAATCTCCGGTCACACATGGGCAGATGCACGTAAGAATAGTGAAAAAGCATTATCCGTTATTATTAATTGGGTATCATGTAATTCCAGTCTCCACAACCAAAACTCTTATATCTTCCACAACCGTCGCTGAATCACTACTCAAGGAGAGCGTACCAGAATGTCATGTAGAATTTAAATTTATATTAGTTACTTCTAAAGATATTGTTAAAACATTTAAGTCCCTAAATATGAAGAAAACAACCGACTTATGGGGCATTTCTGTAAAACTAATTAGTCATATAATAGACGCTGTTGCTCCTTACCTCGCTACTATATTTAATAATTGTATAGAACATGGTGTGTTTCCTGATTTAATGAAATTTAGTAAAGTCATACCTATATTTAAATCTGGTAGTACAACAGATCCCAACAACTTTAGACCAGTATCTGTACTAACCTCATTTAGTAAAATTTTTGAAAAAATAATATTAAATCAAATATTACTTCATTTTAATGTGCATAATCTTATGCATGAAAAACAGTATGGCTTTACTAAGGGTCGTTCTACTACCGATGCTGGAGTGGGACTGATAAAAAGTATCTACGAGGCTTGGGAGGAGTCACAGGACGCTCTTGGTATGTTCTGTGACTTATCCAAAGCATTTGATTGCGTCCAGCATTCCACATTGGTCATGAAACTACACCATTACGGCATAAGGGGACGTGCACTCGATCTTCTGACCTCTTATTTAGCTGAAAGAGTTCAGAGGGTTGAGGTGAATGGCAAGAAATCTCCTGGCTCATTAATCAGTATGGGGGTCCCACAAGGGTCTATTCTTGGTCCTTTTCTATTTCTAATCTATATAAATGATCTGCCTCATTTAGTTGGAAGGGACCATGAGATAGTATTGTTTGCTGATGATACTTCATTGATTTTTAAAATGAAAAGACAACTAAACGTCTATGACGATGTAAACAATGCTCTCTCAAAAATAGTACATTGGTTTAGTGTTAATAACTTACTACTAAATAGTAAAAAAACTAAATGTGTATTATTCAGAACGCCAAATACAAAAACTGTTAAAGCCGATGTACTTTTGAGTGGTGAAACTGTGGAACTCGTCGATTCTACGGTATTTCTAGGTATCACCATTGACTCTAAATTACAGTGGGGACCTCATATTGATGGATTGGCGAATAGGCTCAGCTCAGCAGCGTTTGCTGTCAAAAAAATTAGATTGTTAACTGATGTGGATACGGCTCGCCTTGTTTACTTTAGTTACTTTCATAGCATTATGTCATATGGCATTTTGCTTTGGGGTAATGCAGCCTCTATTAATTCCATTTTTGTTCTGCAGAAGCGGGCTATTCGCGCAATCTATTACCTAAATCCAAAAGATTCCTTAAGACAAAAATTTAAGGAAATAAATATAATGACCGTTGCATCACAGTATATCTTTGATAATTTAATGTATGTAAAAAAAAATATTAACGATTTTACTAAAATTGGTGATGTACACAATATTAATACAAGAAACAGGCATAAACTTACCGCGCCTGTAACTAGACTAAATCGCATCCGCAATTCTTTTATGGGACAGTCTGTATGCTTCTACAATAGGATCCCAGAAAACGTCCAAGATTGTTCTATATCACAATTTAAAAAAAATGTGAAACGACGTTTGTGTGTTAAAGGTTATTACCATATTAATGATTTCGTAAATGATAACACACCTTGGGAATGAAATGCTCGCTCCAGTCTAGTTCAAGAGTATCGTTGTCAATAATAGGAATTGTGAAATTGTAAATATCTAGAAATTTAAAAAAAAATAAAGCAGATTAAGTCCCGCTGAGTTTCTTACGCCGGTTCTTCTCAGGTCTGAGGCATTAACTTTAGCGAACCGGTGGTAAATTAAATTGATTGTTTGACGTTCAAAAAATGAAGCTTGTACTTCTTATTTTGAATAAAATTGTTTTGACTTTGACTTTGACTTGACTTTAACATTAAATGTTGAAAAAACTAAATTTATCACCTTTAGTCATAAGTCCCAAGTACCTTGTGAGTCTTATTCAATTGCCGTACACAAATGTGACTTGGACCAGACTAACATTTGTGATTGCTGTCTAGTTGGTCGATCGCGTTCAATAAAATATCTTGGTGTAACCTTGGATGAAAATCTCACGTGAACTGAGCATATACATTTGATGGTATCCCGAATTAGGAAATTAATATATATTTTTAAAAGACTTAGGTCAAGCGCAACTCAACCCACTTTAAAAATTGTATATTTTTCCCTTGTCCAATCTTTATTGAAATATTGCATACCAGCGTGGGGTGGAGCATCAAAATGTGCAATCCTCCGTTTGGAGAGAGCCCAAAGATGTACTTTAAAGGTGATGTCTCATAAGTCTATCCGTTTTCCAACTACACATCTATACCAGGCTTGTAATATACTAACTGTACGACAGTTACAGTTACAGCATAGTAGTATTTCGTTCAACTACAATATCTTTGTTTCAAAACCTAGATCTGATAAAGTTTAACCTACTACATACACACTACTCTTATTAATAATTTGTTTTTTTTTTTTTTGTTACTTTATGATTGTTATAATACATACTACTCTTGCTTTCATTATAAATATTTTTTGTTTATATGTTTACAACGGTTAGTACTTTCTTATTGTGAAAAAAAACGCTTGTGAGGTGGGCGTTAATAGCTGGGCCACAGTTTAATAATAATAAAATTAACTAAATATACTAAATGCTATTAATATATTTACTAAATGTTGTTAATAAATAAATAAATAAATATACTTAGCAAAGAGGACTTACATACTAGTAAATTATATCATCTTTGCTTTGTTCGAATTGAGCGAACTAATTTGGATATTTATACTATGAAATTCCTAAATTCAACTTAAATTATTTCAATTAGTGATATGAAGTAAATAGAAATAACAATATATAAGCTTCGTATTGCACTTAAATTAACTACCCTATTAGAATGATGAATGTTCCCTAAAAAAAAACATTAAACATATTTTTGAAAAGTAACAAAGAAAAATTATGTTACCGATATGCATTTAAGTATGTATATGACGTAAGATAATATTACGGTTCAACTTACTTGCTGATTCATTAGATATTGGTATTAATATCTAGCTTTATCCATTGTTAAGTTACTATTCTATGTATATATTTTAAGTATTTATTGAATTTGTTATGCTCGTAGGTGTAAGCTGTAGTTTTTTGTAGGTGTACGATGACATATATAAAAATGAATGTAGATAAAGTCATGCCTCTTTTACCTTTTAATTGGCGAAGTGTGTTTAAGTTGTATTCTCTTATTAATCATCATTATTATATATAATTTATGATAGCATTTTAATTGCGCACACTTAGAGATACGAGTTTTTAATCTAGAATTTTTGCTTTTAGTACAGTTTTAAAGATCTCAAAAAGACTGATTGGTGAAAAATACAGCTGCTATTTAAACTTGGATAGTTAAATTTATAATTGATTAAACAAAATCTACACGTTAGCCAATTGCATTTGTTTGAAAAATATTTGAGTGCGCTTTTTGTCGGTCTCTAAAATTTTGTTTTTAAACAAATTAAATATTTCTAACTTTAACATCTCAAAAAAGTGTTAATAAAATGAAGCGCATTTGCTCTGATAACCCACTAGTGTTATAAAAGGACTGAACTATATTGACAATTTCCTGTATGGAAATGCTGTATGTTCATCTTAGAAAATTAAAAAGAATTATAATAAATTCATTTATTTCATTTGTATAAAAAAGCGTAAATTTTGCTAAAAAATAATTCTTAAACTTAACCATATGACATAAATCTCAATATTACTTGCGAACTTTTACATAAATCATTCCATATAGCACCCTAAATCACCCCATAACGTCAAAAAGTGGAATTTAAAATAAAATTTCACTCAAATACACCTTTATACATGGTTTCCTTTGACGCTGTGGCTTAAAGGATTCAATGCACAATACAGTATAGAAACACATTGAAGGACATTTTTGAGGCGTTCGAAATCCACGCTTTAAATAATAGCGGAATCGTTAACTCAGTTACGTATTGTGGTATTTAAAAAGGGCGTTTCGGTTATTTTGTTTGAGATTTTTTGCAAAATTTTATATGACGGCTACTTTTTGTATATACAGAAAATTGTATTTTTTTATACCTTCACGCTGAATCACGTACCTATATAGACGGTAAGTGGAGTGAACTACACAACGCTTCCGAGTGGCGAAATTTAACGCCATGGTTTACTTTGTAAACAAATCGAGTAAATATTTCATATGCCCGAGTAAAAACAGAACTCGTAGTCAACTGCAAATACCAGGTGTATATTTAAGCGCGTCCTTCTTTGATACTATGTATATGATTAAATATTTCAACACTTTATAAAAAATAGTCATAAAAAATAGTCAAAAATTATCAATAACTTAGGCATAGGATAGTCTATTTTATGATTTTTATACTGGCTGTGTAACGTGTGACTCATTTCTAAAAACAAATATAATACTAATAATATTTTACTCAACTGTACATTCAAAAATACATAAAAATGACCTGCATCAGAGCATTATAAAGCCATTCTATAGATCCCTTTGCTGTTAAATTTAACTTTGAAACTGCCAGTTTTACGAAACTAAAAGAGTTCTCCTATTAGCCTTTACGATCCAATCCTGTTTGTAGAGAAGAGATGTTTTTTATCGATAATTATATTTAATATTAAAATTTATATGTATGAGTTTATATATAATAACATTACCCCTATAGCCAAGGTACAAAAGTCAAAGTCAAAGTCAAAAAAATTTTATTCAAACTAAGAAGTACAAGCTTCATTTTTTGAATAATTAATAATTAATTTAATTTACCACAGACATATATCGTCATTTACACGCTGACTCGTCTGGGGCTTCGCTTCACTTAACCTACCTACATATATATGATTATCGTTTAAGCATGGTTTTTCTTTTCCTCACGTTAATACCGGGGGAATTCCTGGATATAAAGTAATTTATATATTGCTACATAACCTGTTTTGCTGTTCCGAAGATTAGTCTATGCAAACGGACCGATAGACAGGCAAAATTATTAAAATCCTCATGTCTTGTAAATGACCATATGAACTTAAAAAAATATATTTTTAATAAAATCGCAAGTGCTCAAGTGCTAATTCACACTAAAATACTTAAAGATAACGTACAAAAATTGGAATGCAGTAGAATTTGAATGCTTCCACGGTTTGCAAAAGGCTCGGGTACCCTGTGTGTGTTCAAGTACTCAATTTTTTAAATGTATTTTTTTAACTATTTTTTTCCTAATACATTCATATGGTTATTATTATTTTTTCTATAGGCATTTTTTTATTCTTAGTGAAGATTAATTTAAAAATCATTCGTTCTCTCCGATAGGAATTGAACCCATAAACCGTAAAATTAACTGGCAGACGCTTCACCACTATAGTGCTAATTATATAATTGTATTTAAACAGTTTAAACTAAAAATACAACACTATCGTCAGTTCACATCACTAATTCTAAAAGCATGCCGCACCAGGTGTCCCTAATCTAAACCAGAATCCACATTTAATAAAGGGACTGTTCATTTTGACTTTTTTTTTGATGTCCAATCGATGATCGGCATAAAAAAGATATAATCGAAACGAGTCTAACGAGAAAACGTATGGTTAAAAGCTTAATTTAAATAAAGCTGGACGTATTTTAAGTTATTTGTTATTTTTTTTTTGTTTTACGCATGTTATTATCGAGTATTATCGAGTGGCCAAAAGTTTGATTATAAATATGATGCACAGCCATCAGGTTCGGTTCCCAGTTAGGAATATGAATTATTTTAATTTCCTCAATCTAGTAAGGAGACTAAATGCGGCGTTCAGTTCCGCCATTTAACAAACAGTGTCTAGATAATTTGGCAGAAAATGAAAAGGAGTGTCATAAAATTTGGTTTCCACTTACCTAGTGTGTTAAAATCAAAATAAAAATAATAAAATCTATTATTAATAAAAATATCTAAATATACACTATCCTATTATTATAAGAGACCATTGTTATTTAATCCATTCTCCAATTTTTTCGTCTGATTATGAATTGTCGGGGCAATCTTAAATATACGGACGGGGACGGATAAAAGTAGGGACTGAGCAACGGAGTGTCTTAACTCTAGGTTCTTATATGGTTCCTGCAGTTCCCTCTGCCTACCCTGCCCATGTGCGGGATACAGCGTGAAGCTAAAAAAAAAATCTTAAATATTGAATAAAGCTAGATTTATATATGGTATAGGATACTTATATCAAGTTATTTTCTATTACAATTAGTTAGCATTATATAACATAGTAAAAATGTTTAAAAAATTGTATGGATGGAAAAAAGTCATGTAATTTATTTTGTGCGATACAAAGCCAATTGAGCATAGGAAATTATGTAAAGACACTCGGTTCTTGAATTTCCAAGACATTGCGTGTTTATTAGAGGAAGTCAAAATCGCATTTTGCCATGCGAAAGAAGCAAAATAATATAATATAAATAAGTATATCGAATTTCAAGACTTAATATTGAAATTATCAAATGTATCTACATCGGTTAAACGCTTTCGACTGATATAATATTATTATAATAGATTATGCGTACAATGATTCAACACGCAATGCCTCAAATCAGTTTTTTTTTTTAGCTTCACGCATTATCCCGCACAAGGCAGAGGGAACTGCAGGGACCATGGGAACCTAGTGTTAAGACACTCCGTTGCTTAGTCCCTGCTTTCTCCGTCCCCGCTTTCCGCCGTTTTCTAGGCATTGCGTGTTGAGTGGCGGAACTCAACGCCGCGCTTTGCGTAGTTTACCAGAGCGAAGAAAATAGAAAGAAAAATCCATCTTCCTCGACTGGGGATCGAACCCAGAAACCGTCGCGTTACAGGCAGACGTTGCGCCTCTGCACCACGACGGTCCTCAAATAAGTGGAAAGCGGAAAGCGGAGTGCCTTAACACTAGGTTCTCATGGTTCCTGCGATAAGCTCTATCTACCCTGCTTTATATGGAATAAAGTGTGAAGCTATAAAAAAATATATATATATATATATGTCCAACAAAATAACATCTTTTTCTTTTAAAATAAGTTATTGCTAGAATAAATCAATTTCTTTTATAATAAGCTATTTCCCCCAAACGAATGTGTAAATAACAATTCATTTCACAACTCAACAAGTCCAATCGCTTAAATCAATCTCAATATCCTGTATAATTGATCGGACAGTCGCATCAGGCCAAAACGGTTCGTCGTTATCCGTTATCCGTTATTGCGGTACCGTCGTTATAAAATTAATAATTTCCGGGTTACCCCTAACATCTATATATAAAAGTTATATGAAAGTATACCAAATAGTTTAATAACTTTCATATATTAAAAGTTATTTATATATTTCTATATATTAGTATACTACAGTTATAAAAGTGAAGGTTTTATATGGATGTAAGCATTAATATCGGGAACTATGAATAATGTTTTATTATACTGAAAGTCAATTAATTTCAATTTAGCAAGGAAAGCTACAGAACATATTGATATTATGTTAATCCCTTCAATGTATGTCATAGCACCTATGGTCATATGGAAACATACTACGATACTGTTATATCAAAATAAAGGGTAAAAGGTAATTTTTATATACATATACGAGTATGTGTTGTATTTATGATTCGTTTATCATATTTTTTTATACAAATTATAGAATTATTTTTGGAGTTCGTTTCAATTTGGTTTTTTTGGTTTATGTAGTAATTTGTTTTTAATCAGCGTGTGTAGTAGATGACTAAAGTTATTTCAAAACTAAATTTATTTCCAAACTTGTTTGGAGCTTTGTAGGCATCGCTTCCTAAAAACATTTTTTTTATTTTTTTCATGCTTTATGCCGCATATTGCAGAGTAGGCAGAGTGAACTGCAGGAACCATGTGAACCTAGTGTTAAGACACTCCGTTGCTTCGTCCCTGCTTTTTTCCGTCCTATATTGCAGAGTACGCAGAGGAAACTGCAGGAACCATATGAACCTAGTGTTAATACACTCCGTTGCTTCGTCACTGCTCTTTTCCGTCCCCACTTTTCGCCTTTTTTCTAGGCATTGCGTTTGAGTGGCGGAAAACCAATTTCCGCCACTCAATCGAATCGTCAAACTGTCGCATTTACAGACAGACGCTTACACCTCTGCACCACGACGGCCCTAAAAAATAAATCAGTTCACAAATAACTGATACTAATAAAATAAAAGGATATAGCGCTTTTAAACCTATCATTATATAGAACGGAGTGCCAAATAACACGTTAAATGAAATTTTTGATACAAATTAACAAAAATAAGTTCCTTTTTTCGTTTTAGTCTTCGAATTTACATGTAGCACAGCGAAACACTGTACTTATATTAAATTAATAATTTCCTATACCAAAATTTAAAGAGAAAAACGAATTAAGTTGTGTTAAAAATAGAAAAAAAAATCACAATACTTACTCTCATTATTTAAAGAATCGAATTAAAACGAATTTGAACTTACACTCCTCACAATCTTTTAGCATTAATAATAACAACAACTATTTAAAATAATAATAAATAACTGCAATAGCAAATAATGATTAGTAATAATACAATGGAAACAAAAATGTGTAAGATACGCCTGGGTTTTATTGCGCCAGTCGAGACCGTGATAAAGATCATATTTTATGTCGGGTGATACTATTTGACACATTTATATGGCGTTCTTAGCAATGCTTTATCTACAGTAATTGTTTAGATATAATTGTCTTAGAGAAATAGGTTAATTTAACAATTTTAAACGAGTGATGAGTGGTTTATTAGCTTAAGACTTTTTAGGGATGGTAAATTTAGAAAGTTTTAGTTTAAAGAAACTCAGTTTTTGATTGTACTTCCAATTGGTATGTACTTCCAATAGTACTTCCAATTGTTTAATGTGTAGAATTTGTTTATTTGATTATCAACTGAAATGTTTAAGTTTGAACATCAGCTAAATTTTACATCAATCCGCCTTTTCGAGATCTTTAAAACGGTACCAAAAGTAAATTTGTAGGTCAAAAACTCGTCTCTCTAAGGCCAATTAAAACGCTTCCACAAATAATATATAATGCAACGAAACGATTCATACTAGGGAAGAATATTTACATTGGGGTGCGTAGTAGTAGTGGTTAGGTGCCACTCAGCAAGCGATGTTACAAAATTAGACAGGAAATTGAGAACGGAGTGTCCTAACACTAGACTCTGTTTCGACCCTGCTATATGCTAGAAATAGTGTAAAGCTTAAATAAAATAATAAAGTAATAAATTGTTGTCATAAGTCTTTAATTTTTAGATTCTATAATTGTGTTTATAATTTAGCTTTTCTATTTGTGTTTCGTCATCCAGACCGGATATCTTTCTTTATTTTCAAAGCCTAAAACACGTAGTGCTGGTAGAACTTACAGTTCCGTCAAAACAACTAACCGAAAAGTCACCACCTTAAGCTCAATAGTATTTTGATCTTACAAACAAACTGACCAGGAATAGGTTTAGAGCTAACTTATATGCGGTTGAAGTAGGAGCGAGACCGAAATCTCTCTATAGTTTACTAAAAGATCTCGGCCTGTCTAGAACTATCACAAATTCATTTCTAGAACGCACTTCGAAGGGCTTTGGTAGAATCATTTAAAATTTGGTTAGTAAATCCCCGGCCGTTTCAGTCATTTTAAAGTTGGTAGTGGAAGGAGGTCGGAGAGTGAAGGTGAGCGTTAATGCATTTTAAAGTGGGCCCTTTAAACCTACGCTTGGGTCGCAAGTCCCAAGCGCTGCTTGGAGCTCCTCTTCCTACAACACGATGGGCCCGGCACCCGCATGGTGAATCTATGGAACGCTAAGTTGTTTCTTCTCGATTTTTAGTACTATAAAAGTTATTTATAACCGATCGTTGTTGGTTGTATGTTAATTCTATGATTAGTTATAATAACGAAAAAATTCAGTTCTCATTCATCTATAATAAAGAGTTAATATGGCCCTTGAACTAGACTAAGAAAACAGCATTTTACTAAATTAATAATTTGAATTTATCTAGTAAGATACTATCTAAACCTAGCCAAAAAAGAAATAATCAAAAATAAAGTACGAAAAAACCCTACATTAAAAAAATATATGACATACATACATACAAACAGTATTCGAGCCTAGAACGATTTCAAATCCGTTTTTAATTGCTATATTCCATTTTGAATACGGAATGGATTTTTACGGCTCTGAAGTGAAATGACTAGTGAAGTTCAATTTGCCAGCACTGTCATAGCTCCGATTGTTGACATACGAGCATGGGACAATGAAAGCTTAAATACAAATATTGACCACAATAGAAAGCTTAGTTACGAAATGTTTTGTGTGGTAGCTTTATTTAGTTATATATAAAAGAACGAATTCAAATAGACATATGTGTATTTTAAAGTTATTTGTTGTGAAATGTGTATAAAAAATATTTGGTTGTAACTTAATTGTAGGTATATATATATATATATATATATATATATATATATATATATATATATATATATATATATATATATATATATATATATATATATATATATATATATATATATATATATATATATATATATATATATATATATATATATATATATATATATATATATATATATATATATATATATATATATATATATATATATATATATATATATATATATATATATATATATATATATATATATATATATATATATATATATATATATATATATATATATATATATATATATATATATATATATATATCAAAGAAAAAGTACATGATACGTGTAATATATTAGAGTCAGAATTTCAAATAATTACAATATCTCCAAAAATCTTGGCCAAACTTGAAAAGTGACAAAATCCAAGTAAAATTTCAGTTAAATTCCATTTCTCTAATGCTCTAAATGTCAAACATCTCTCCTTGGCTTGTGGCCGTTGGATATGTCATCGACATAGACCAATACTGGGTAGCTGCCAAACAGATTGTACAGCTGATGTCAGTCCATTTTGTTCGTCTGTTGAATTCTAAGTAACGTCTGGGATTGTTTTTAGATGCTCTATATAAAATATATCCTCATCTTTTTGAGTGGATTTGCTTGAATTTTGTTAAATATACTAGTTTTCTTTTTATTTCATGTATTAAATAAAATTAATTTAAAAAATCTTCAAATTGATGTAATTGTCTATACATAAATCGATTGAATAATAAGGAAGGCTTAAATATTAAGGAAGGCTTACACTATTATATATAATGAAGACTGCTTACATAAATTTCTGAAAACTGACTTGTTTTATAATTTTACCAAGTTATTAAGTGATTTAACGAATGTCACTTTTTTAACATTCGCGAATGCGAATGCAAATGCGAATTAATAATTTATTATAAGAAAATAGTGTATTTATTAAATCATTTTTTTATTTTTGTTCAAGTAGATGATTATATAACATTAAAAAGCTAAGTAACAAATATTAATGTTTGTAGAAACATTTTTTTGAAAGGTAATTGTTTTTGTTTAGATTGCGTTATAAAAATTGTTTCATAAAATATAATTTGATAACGAAGTTAAGTTCCTATTTTTATAACTTAAACACAAGAACACAACTAAAACACAAAGAAAACACAAACACAACAAAAACACAAGACTTCCTCGAGTCGTGGAAATGAGGAACAGATTTAACACTAATTTCCATCTACCCTGTATATTCTATTTTGTATTATAATCAATGTACTTATTATGTTTATGATTACCGTCGTGGCGCAGAGACGTAGCGTCTACTTGAAAACGAAATGGTTTGTGAGTTCGATTTCCACGTTGGGAAATATGGATTTCTATTTGTATTTGTATTTTCTTCGCTCTGGAAACTACGCAAAGCGCGATAATTTCCACCACTCAACACACAATGCCTAGAAAAAGGCAGGGGCGGAGAAAGAGGTTCTTATGGTTCCTGCAGTTTCCTCTGCCTACCATGCAATGTGTGGGATGAAGTGTGAAGCTAAATATATATATATATATATATATATATATATATATATATATATATATATATATATATATATATATATATATATATATATATATATATATATATATATATATATATATATATATATATATATATATATATATATATATATATATATATATATATATATATATATATATATATATATATATATATATATATATATATATATATATATATATATATATATATATATATATATATATATATATATATATATATATATATATATATATATATATATATATATATATATATGTTTATTACTGTACAAATTCCTACATGTATTTGTGTTTGTGTTTACATGTAAGTCTGAATAGAACAGGACCTTGTTGTTCACAAGTTATATATTTTAAATCATTATTTCTATATAATGATAAAAATCTTCTTTAAAATGATAAAAAGAAAACATCAAAAATAATTATTTTAACACCAAAGTAGCTGTAGCTTGTAAGAATATAACCGCTAAATGAAATTTAATGTTCAATTACCTCATAATCTTAAAGTTTAAGTGTTATGTACACAGTAGAGGCGAGAAATAAAATGGTAAAGAGTATATTCAGAATTTAACTTATACTTCCTAAATTTAATGGAGTTTCTTTTTAAAAGATTGTCTAGTGTACATTAATTATCTATATATTTTTTAAATTAAGCTGTTATTTATGCGTTATAGTGAAATATTTAAGTAAATCGTGTTTGTTAAGTAAGTAAGTTTTGTTGGAGTTAATTTATCAAAGAAGACTACAATTTATATAATACCATGTGAATTCTTGATAGAATAATTCAAATGGCCTGGCCATTTAAAATGATTTGTAACCCCTACTCTTAATTGACAACTACGTGTTAACTTGTGTAACTCAACGTCGCTTAACTTCTTCGAAAGGAGTTTAACCCTACCAGTACATAATAGTTGAAACCGTTCTAGATTGTCGGAAGCCGTAATCCCTTTGGGAACTAATAATTTATAATCAGAGACAACATTAATATTTAGCAGTATATTTATATACGAGTCTAAGGCAACAAATTACAACCAAAAATAAGTGTTTTTAAATAAAAAAATAGACTGATTTTAAAGTTGTACCTACAAAATTAAAGTTTCTCATATAAATATTAAATAAAATATAACCATTTTAATGGAATCGTTTTCTCAATTTCATCGATATTTCATCATCACCTGGACATGGAGACACACATTTCAAAAGAAAAATGTTTCAAAAAAAAAAAAATTTAGTTAATTCACATTTTCAATTCAAGAGCCAAAAAATTGAGTACTACGTAAAAATACTTATTACATAGACTTTCAAATATACAACCTCCTTTTTAAAATATCTAGTTGAACTGAAACTAGTTTTATTAAAATAACTCAACAACTACCAACCCAAAAGGAACTCCTTCACAATGTTACTAGCTAATGGAAATAATACAATTTGTATTTTATGATTATACCTTTATTCGGTCTATCGACACAATTTGTCCCATCATTTTATTACCTATAATAGACCAATCTATTCCATAAAACGTAATTACTTAAATATATCGACATATTACACTTTGATGTAGAGTAATACAAAATTAACCCTGTCTATGAAATTTATATTGGATTTTTAATTCACTTCTCGGCGTTAAAATCCATCAAAAAGCATCAAAAATTGTGGTGAAGATAAGATCCTAAATACAAGATTCTCTCAGGAAGTCAGTCAGGAAAAATACAAGCGTGATGATTGAAACTAAATTCAGTACTAATTGTAACGTAGAAGGTTGAAACCTTTATTGATCTAATGTTATAAAGGTGAAGAGTTTGCATGAACGTACTAATATTAAGCAATATTGGACCAAAATTATGTTTTTGCTAGGTGGTCCATTTATACCAATAGGCTATAATAAACTATATTTTTATGTTGACTGTTTATGTAGTCCACTGTACCTGTAGCCTTCATTTACTTATTTCTAATTGATTATGCAGACGAAGCCACACATTTAAGCTAGTGGGATTTCAAATAAATTAAAAAACGAATTAAGTTATAATAGTATTCGTATATATTAAATTGTCTTAAAATGGAAGTAATTTCAAAAGAATTAAGCAATATTCATCATCAAATATTTACGTAACTAAATTGTACCTACTAATGTTACTGATGAAAGAAATCGAAAATAAAAAGTCAGAGTGTCACTTTATTACACAGACCTATATTTATGGATGCCAACTTAGAGCATAGATGGTAAGAAAAAAAAATGAAAACACCATATAGCCACTGCACATTTTTAACTATAATTTATTTTAAATATATTAGACATAAAATATAAAAAACAGAGTGTCTATTTTCTAAGTTCTCACTACTCTACTATATGAATACGAAGTGAACACCAATTGCGTAATAATGCAAGTAATCCATGCGTTATTATCCTTATTTACATTTTTTTATCAGAACTGACAAATATGCCAATAGTATTATCATATTACTCGTATCGTTCCATTGTCTATGTATAGACTTACTATTTTATGCTTCTGTCCTAGAAACTTAAAGCTTCGGGCAGATAAGCTCTGTCTGTATACTGACTTTCTATAAAGACTTTCTTTGCAAATGTAATATTGAACGAGGTATGTTTAATATGAATGTGGATTATTTTTGTAATTTGGTTGCAAATGACGGCGAAAGGATTCATATTTCATTTTATTACTGTTACTGTGTTGTCTTGCTTTCAACTACTACAATGGAATAATAAAATCAAATAGCCAAAACTACTTAAATCAATTTCTTTTAATTTGTCAAATTTTAAGTCATATTTAATTCGTATTAATTTAATATTCATGAAGTTAATTTTATATTTAACGCTTATTAAGGTCTGTGAGTACAACTGTTAAAATATTAGCTTTCTAAAATAATTACTATATTTTAGTAAATTATAAGTAACCTTTATGATAGACCTAGTGTTAAGAGAGTGGGTTCCCCGCATTCCGCTTTCTTGAAGCATTGCGTGTTGAGTGACGGAACTGAACGCCGCGTTTTGACTAATTGCACAGAGTAAATAAAATAGAAACGATAAAAGTCATCTTCCCCGACTGAGAATGGAATCCACAATCCGTGACATTTACAGGCAGATTTACGCCTGTTCGCCACGAGAGTACCTTTGTGCAAGATAAATTATAAATTTACCGATTAAAGCAATCGATTAAACCCGGTAATCGCTTAAAGTTCACTAAAATTATTAAGAATTGAAAAAAATTAAAAGCTTCTAAGTTATTTATTATAAAACTTTATCTTTTTTATTATAGCTTCACGCTTTATCCCGCACATGGCAAGGTAGGCAGAGGGAACTGCAGGAACCATACAAACCTAGTGATAAGACACTCCGTTACTTAGTCCCTGCTTACTCCGTCCCCGCTTTCTGCCGTTTTTGAGGTATTGCGTGTTGAGTGGCGGAACCCAATGAGACTTAGATGCCAGAGCGAAGGAAATGAAAATAGAATAATCCACCTTCCCCGACTGGGAATCGAACCCAGTAACCGTCGCGTTACAGGCAGACGTTGCGTCTCTGCGCCACGACGGTCCTCACTTTGTCTTTACAAACTTTAATTTTAAATAAAGCCTTAATTAAATCTATTTAAGATAATATACAAGAAGAAAGAATGACTAGATTAAGTGGACTTTGTATTAAATATTGGATGAATTATTTATAAGTTCAATTTTTTCTGAGTATTGCGAGTAAATTAAATTTACACCTTGGCTCGAGAGAAAGAAATTATCCTCTTTCGTATTTTATAACGCGCCTGTCATATTGTTTCTTAACTTGATTTCATTTTCTTTTACTTTTAAGCTTACTTTGTAATTTTCTCTGTAGAAGAGACCTAGTGTTAAGACACTTCATTTTTTTCTTGAGGTCGTCGGGCAATGGGTTAGCGTCTGATTGCAAACTTGGTGGTTATAGGTAATCATTGTCTTCTCTGCTAGATAGTGTGTGGCTTCTTATCAAAGGCAGACAAACAATCTAACAACGAAATAAGTTGTATAATAAAATTTAAACGTTTCCACGTGGCGTGATAAAGAACGTATGGCTTAGTGGTCAGAGTGCTTGCACGAATCGCAAGAAGCACTGGTTACAATCCCGCTGCGTTCAAATTAGTATGTATTCTTTTAAATATTTTTTCAGATGAAAATAGGCTGTTACATGTACTGGGAATCGAACCCACGACTTTTGCGTTTACAGTCAAATGTATGTAAACGTAATATATGCATAGAATATTATAAAACATGTTCACGTTAACTAGTTAATAGAAATTTTAAGCGCATTTAGTTCGCCACGTTACACTCAATAATCTATATTCCTTTGTCACACTGAAAATGTCTTAACATTAGGTTTAATTCGAATACTACACACATACTAAAGTTGATGTAATTGAAAATTTTCTCATAGGACTTTAAGAGTATTTATTAAATTTAAGCTCAAAAAGTTATATTTCATTTAATTAAAAGTTAAAGCGTAAGTTTCCAGTTGGTCTATGTATGGAATGTAATATTTATTTTAATATAAGAAAGTTATTAGATATTTTTAATATAGTAACTAAGTAACTAAGTTATTTAGTAATTAATAATATTATGTCGTTTGAACTTAGCCCGATGATTGTAAATATGTATTATGAATTAAAATACTATATATATAGAAGCTTTTATTAATATAAAAAATGTTAGTTGCAATTTTAGTGATGCTCGAAGCCTATATTTGTTTAAAGCTATATATATATATATATATATATATATATATATATATATATATATATATATATATATATATATATATATATATATATATATATATATATATATATATATATATATATATATATATATATATATATATATATATATATATATATATATATATATATATATATATATATATATATATATATATATATATATATATAATATATATATATATATATATATATATATATATATATATATATATATATATATATATATATATATATATATATATATATATATATATATATATATATATATATATATATATATATATATATATATATATATATATATATATATATATATATATATATATATATATATATATGTATATTTGAGTGATTTTCATTTTTAAGAACTGGCTACACACGCGCGTGTGAATCATAGTCAAAGTCAAAATGAAACAATTTTATTGAAAAGAAGAAGTACAAGCTCCATTTTTGAACGTCAAATAATTTAATTTAATTTAACACCGGTTCGCTAAAGTAAATGGCTCAGACCTGAGAAGAACCGGCACAAGAAACTTTTTTTTTATTTTTTTCTTTATTTTTTTTAGTTTTCCAGATATTTACAATTTCACAATTCTTATTATTGACAATCATACTCTTGAACTAGACTGGGGCGAGCATTTCAGTCCCAAGGTGTGCTATCCTTTATGAAATCATTAATATGGTAATATATAAAACTTTAACACACAAACGTCGTTTCACAATTTTTTTAAATTGTGATATAGAACAATCGTGGACGTTTTCTGGGATCCTATTGTAGAACATACAGACTGTCCCATAAAAGAATTGCGGATGCGATGTACTCTAGTTACAGGCGCGGTAAAATTATACCTGTTTCTTGTATATATATGTATACATCACCAATTTTGAATATATTGTGATGCAACGGTCGTTATATTTGTTTCATTAAATTATTGTTTTAAGGAATCTTTTGGATTTAGGTTATAGATTGCGCGAATAGCCCGCTTCTGCAAGATAAAGATGGAATTAATAGAGGCTGTATTACCCCAAAGACAAACACCATATGACATAATGCAATGAAAGTAACTAAAGTAAACAAGGCGAGCCGTATACACATCAGTTAATAATTTAATTTTTTTGACAGCAAACGCTGCTGCGCTGAGCCTATTCGCCAATCCATCAATATGAGGTCCCCACTGTAATGTAGAGTCAATGATGATACCATTTAGAGTCAATGATGATACCTACAAATACCGTAGAATCGACGGGTTCCACAGTTTCACCACTCAACTGCATTGGCTTTAACAATTTTAGTATTTGGCGTTCTGAATAATACACATTTCGTTTTTTTACTATTCAATAGTAAATTAACACTAAACCAATGTACTATTTTTGATGATTTTCATAAGTAATGAGGTATTAATATGGAGAATTCATATTTAAGGAGCCCCAAATTTGAAGTGCATTAAGGTTACTGTTCATCTTCTTTGAAGCAAAAACAAACTTTAACACTTAATTATCTTCTGCCAATAAATTATTCTTAGCTATAATCTAAAGATAGTGGAAACTCGTACAAATCGTTACAGAGATGCTAAGTATATAAATATGTTGTAATCAGCGTATACGAATTTAAACTTGTAGCTTGATGCTTAAACGTGTGACCAGATCATTTGGAGGATTCTATGAGGCTCAGATTCAAATTTCATTAAATAATTTGGACACGTACTTTTGATCCTCGACCGACCACTTTCAAACCCTCATCTAATCTATGAAAATAGCTTTATCCCACTAAAAGGATCAGAACAGACAGGACTCAGTGCTAAGATACTATGTGGGGACGCTTTCCGTGCTAATTCAAGACGCAGTGTATTTATATATTTCGTATGATTGTATACCTTTAAATATAAAATTTATAGTTACACTTTTTTTTTAGAAAAATGTCTGGAAATCTTGTGTCATAATATCGAGACGAATATAATATAACTTCATCACATACCTACAGTAAATTATGCAGGTCACAACCGAGTGGTCGACACAAACTGTAAAGCTTCATTGCACGCGACCACATCAACCTTTTACACAAATTGCAGCGGAAAATACTGGCTATATTAATTTAAATCGTGATATAAGCGAAATGACCAGTGTATATATATATATATATATATATATATATATATATATATATATATATATATATATATATATATATATATATATATATATATATATATATATATATATATATATATATATATATATATATATATATATATATATATATATATATATATATATATATATATATATATATATATATATATATATATATATATATATATATATATATATATATATATATATATATATATATATATATATATATATATATATATATATATATATATATATATATATATATATATATATATATATATATATATACATGTTACATAGCGAAATTGTTTTATGCTGTTTCCACGAAATAGATATACATAATTAATTCCTCCGACTGGGATCGAATTCAAAATCGACACGCTTACAGTAAGACCCTATGCCACAGTGGCACCTTTGTACATAATACAAAAATGTAATTTTTACTATAGAAATAATAAAATTCAAGAGCATTATGGTAAGACATTTTTGTAATATCTAAATTTCGCATACTTTGGTATATTTAACTGCATTTTGCATTCGTATTCATATGAATTGTCAGATTGCAACGCTGAGAAAATGTCGCATCTAATTGACGTTATCTTCGTCTAACTAGGAATGTTCTCATGAAGTTTACTGCATTTTCATCTTACGAACGAATTGTTTGTTGGTTTCGTAAGATTTATTTAACTTCTTTGCGCATTTACCGTATAGAGAGATAGTGTCTAGTGTCAAGACATTCTTCCTGCACCAAGTGATATGGCATATACAGGCGAAGTTTCTTACCAGAACAAGTTGAAAGTGCAAAATAATTAAAATATAACCATTACATCTTTAAGTTAATAGTTAATGTTCAGACGATGTTCTGCTGTGCAAAGTTTTCCTTAGCAAGTTATTTAGACTTTTTGAAAAAAAAAATAATATTAATTTTTTTAATTTCATTTAATTTACTATTCGACTTAGGCTATTTTCCATCTAGAAAAAGAATAGATATTAATTCATCATTAAACATTTTTCACTTGCTAGATTAAGTAGCAAGTAAGTAAATCCTTCACTCTTCATACTACCACACATAACACCGACTTAATAACTTATACAGTATCTGACACATCCTAACTTGAAAAGGACGAGACCCCATTGCTTTATCGAACAACAACGTTTGTTCGCTCAAAGTTATGGGGGCTTTGATAAATCAATATATGAACCAAAAGATATATGATGTTACATATTTGTATATTTTAAATATTATAACAAAGTATAAATCAGAATATTTAAATATATTACAATTAAGTTTTAAAAGCTTATAAAAAATAAGTATTTAAATTTATAAGAAATCCTTACTGTGATGACGAGCAAACTCTTTATATTGCGTATCGAGGGTTTCATAACTATACATAGCATATAAAAAAGTATTAAAATTGATTACAAGCTTATATTTATTTTTAAATTCATAAAAATTGGGTGGATTCGACTGCAAATTATATTTGTCAATATTTATAAATAGTAGTTGTTTTGGTAGTACTCTCCTCGTTATTCGTAAAATTATTGTAAACTTTGTAACGAACAAAAATTGATACGAAAAATCAACAAAACAATTTTATTTTTAAATCATCTAAAATGTAGCAAAATCATTAAAACAAAAGTAATACATATTGTTAAAAGTTAAGTAACTAGCTTGCAAGCTTTGTCTTCATGCGACAGTGACATATTTCTCCAAGTAGATATCGAACACACAACGGTTGTACGCCGCTTCTCTATTAAGTTAAAGAAGATTCTGCAAAAGTAGCAACTACAACTTTATTTATACGATTAAGTTATTAATAAATCAAACATTTACATACAGATATCTGAAGTGGAAATATAATAATTATGTAAGGATTTTGTCGATTCACACGCGGCTGTCAGTACTGTTGGTCTCAGTAAATAACTTGGTGCCGATCGGAAATTTAAAGGGATATATTTGATTTTAATCATATATCACATTTGTATTCTTGGTAATAAGTCGTGATGTAAAACTGTGTGGAATATTACGCGATGGTTGCCGATACAATTCCTAGACGCGTGAATGAATAGTCATTACTCCGTATCAATTTTCAATGCACTTCGTTGAATGATGCCAATAAACGAATTCGAAACGAATTTACGTTTCTGCTTACTACTTTACGAGTATATGCGATATAAAGGACGTTGAAAAGTTTAATTTTAAATTGTTCAAGTGGCAACTCTAATGAAAGAAAACATAAAAATTTGAACGCAGCAATGTTTGAACTTGCGCCTTAGGGGATTCGGGCTCCTACAACTAAACCTGCGTGGTAATGCGTTCTTTATCAAAATTAATTGCCAAAACACTTTAATTTGGCAAGTAAGCTGTTTTAAAATGGTAAAATGTCATATCTATGAACAATCAAAGAAACTATTATAGTTTATTTATAACAGAAACGCTGAATATCGTGATCATAATTCATAATAGTCACCAGTTTAGCTCAATTCTAATACTCTAACTTACATAGAACGTAGAGCTTTAAGTTATTTGGTTAACTAACTTGGCCAAAGCTTAGAAATTATATGTGATCGAAAATTGTTAATTGTTGTTGTGTGACTAACTTAACACTAATACTATGTTCGTCTTACTTTTGCATATTTAACTTTTTATATTTTTAATATATTAAGATTAATTTAATTTGAAGTCATCATCGAAAAAGATGGTCGTAGCTGCTAAGCTATTATTTTTTCAGATAGACATTTTCTATACGAAATAATTGAGTTTTTGTCAATAATTTATCTTGATTCGTAAACTAGGTATTCCTGTGACTGAGTTAATATCTAAGTTTTCAGTTTACATTGTTACTAACACTCAATGATATATAACGTTAACTTCATTATTTTTACTGTGAAATTGAATGCTGAAACAAAAAAAGCAAATATGCAAATATATTTACACGAGTCGAAATCGAATTTTAGATAACCGCATCACTATTTGAACATAATTAAATGACTTCAGACAATACTTATATATTTGTTAATTGATTTACTTTTTCATGAGGCTTTACTCTCGGTTCGTGTGTCTGATATATAGACATATTCCTAGTAAATCTTCTTGTTACCTTAATGTGTTACAAGATTGTAATTTGATTATCCGAAACAACTATTTTATATTACAAGGGGATTATAGTGAATTATTTAATTTCCAGTTTGTTCGCTCTGCAAATGCGACATTATGTTCCGCCGCTCGACAGGCAGTGTCTCGAAAGCAGAAAGCACAGAACGGAGCGCCTTAACACTAGGTCCCCATGGTTAACGCAGTTCCTTCTGCCTATACTGCAATGGGCGAGATAAAGTGTGAAGCTAAGCTTGTTCCTTAGTAGGTGAATTCCTGTAATTAGTATTTATATGAAAAATATTAATATATAAGTTAAAATAGTATAGTATATAATAAGCGATAACTATATGATCGTTACAAAAAATAAAAGTCTCTGTTTCTAACCGTTTCTGTAGTAGATGTTCTTTTTCTAAATAAAAATATATATTTTGATATTCCACTTAATACAATATGTTTTTGATAAAATCCAATATTTAAACCAAGACTTATCCAAGTAAGTAGCGGCAAGAGACAACAGATCCTAGGCCGAATTAGAAAAGCGGTCTAGAATACCACACTGGGCTACTGAAATTTCACAAAAGTCTGCACATTCATTCTCACTAATTCCAGAGTGACCTGGAAACCGTACAAAAGTGATCTCCAATTCTTCACGAATCCTTCAAACAATTGAAGACCTTAATGAGGAATCAATAATTTACTGGATCAATTCTGACATGCTAAATTTGAAGAATGAAATCATATAATTTTATAAGTTCTCTAGGTGGAAATTTTATTTAAGATAAAAAAAATAAATGTATGATTTTTTTTCATAAAATCAAAATTGCAAGAGACATCATCCCACAGCAAAACATCGTCTATTGTGTAATGGTTATATTTTAATTGTTTTGCATCTATAACTTGCTTTGGTAATATAAATCTCCGCCTCCATGTATGTCATATCATTTGATATACAAGATTTTTACTCCTAGAATGTCTTGACACTATCTCTCTATACGGTAAAAGTGCAAAGAAGTTAAATAAATCTTACGAAACCAACAAATATTTCGGTATGTGAAGGAGGTATATTACATCCGTCTCGATAATGCGAAACGAGATTTTCAAAAAGGATTTTTTATTATAGAAACAACAAAATGCACAAACAATATGGTAAGATATTCGTGTAATATCTAAACTTTGCCATACTTTGGTACGTTCAACTGCATTTTGCATTCGTATTCATATGAATTATGTCAGACTGCAACGCTGAGAAAATGTCGCATCTAATTGACGTTATCTTCGTTTGTCTAGGAATATTCCCATACAATTTACTGAATTTCTGTCCTACAAAAACAAACGAATTATTTGTCGGTTACGTAAGATTTATTGAACTTCTTTGCGCTTTCACCTTATAGAGAGATAGTGTCTAGTGTCAAAACATTTTGTTCTCTATTTTTTGCACCAAGACATAACGTACACGAATATATTATACTAGAGCAAGTTACAAGCGCATAAGAATTAAAACACAACCATTACATCTCTAAGTTGATAGCTTTTAGTCAAAAAAAAGTATAAAAATATATAAGTTTCAATCAACAAATTTAGCTTTTCTGACAGGATCGAGTAAATACTTCACTCTCCATACTGCCACACATAACACCGACTTAATAAGTTATACAGTATCTGACATATCCTAACTTGAAAATGACGAGACCCCATTGCTTTATCACACAACAACAGCGAAGATTAGGGAAACCAAGCCCATGTCAACAACCTGTCATAAACGTTTGTCCGCTCAAAGTTATGGGGGCTTAAATAATTCAATATATGAACTAAAAGATATATGGTGTTACATGTTTGTGCATTATAAATACTATGACAAAGTTGACCAGAGTTTATACTGACTATAGTATATTACAATTTAGTTTTAAGAAAAAAACATTGTATTTAAATTTAACAGGAAAACTTTCCTTGATTACGAATAACCCTTTCAAAATATTGGTGAAGTACAAGTCGCACTCGTGTACTGAAGGTTCCGTACATATTTTAAAATTTATATTGTACAAATGAAAACGTATCTATTGATTAAAAATTTATATTTGTCGTTAATTTCTTATGAAATTGGTGAATTCGACTACAAATTAAGTTTATTCATCTTCATGAGTAGTTATGTCCTCACCGTATTTCTTACTTGACGTCGTGGCGCAGAGGCGCAACGTCTGCCTGTAACGCCCCTCGCGTTACAGGCAGACGTTGACGACGTTACTGGGTTCGATCCCCAGTCGGAGAAGATGAATTTTTGTATTTCCATTTTCGTCGCTCTGGCAAACTAGGCAAAGCGCGGCGTTGAGTTCCGCCACTCAACACGCAATGCCTGCAGAAAGCGGGGACGGAGAAAGCAGGGACTAAGCAACGGAGTGTCTTAACACTAGGTTCGGGATAAAGCGTGAAGCTAAAGAAAAAAAAACATAGATACGACACTCGGTGTGCGACACAGGATCGTAGCTGGTCGATATTTTTGATGTCTGTAAAAATATACGGTCATATTATATTTTTTACGTATGATATAAAATAAATGATTAATTAAGTTCATTAAACTACTAATTAATCCACGAGGTAACGAAGTATAGATAAAAAAATTACAATTAATTTAATAACCCCTATAGGAACCCACAAGTGAATGAAGCAATAACAAAAAAAAAATAACCAGGAATGAATAAAGAATGAACGTCAAATTAGTGAGCGAGTAAACATGCAAATTGTGAATCTAGCGAATAAGGTGCACGAATTAACTGACGAATGAGACAACGACTAACAAATTGCAGTACCTACGTACCAGTGTAGACTGACATGTCATTTAAGAAAGTTTTCGCTTTTTCCCGTGTACATCTACTTAGCGGAGTATAAAGAGGGAAACTAATGTAAGACACTCTGTTGCTTTTGCTTCACACGGCAGTGACACATTTCTCCAAGTAGATATCAAACCTACAACCACTGGTAACTTTATTTATTTAATACGATACATATTAGTTGATTCATTGATATACTCATATATTCTTATTATTTGTAACTTAGTTATTTTTGCTCAAATATCATATTATATGCTTTAGACATTCATCATAAGCTTATATTAAGTTAAGAAAAAAGCTGTAAAAAACAAAAAAAACAAAAAAATTTATCCAATTAAGCTTATTAATAAATCAAATATTTATATATAGATATTTGAAGGGAATGTAAGTGAATTATGAAACGATTTTGTCGATTCACACGCGGCTGTCAGTATTTTGGTCTCATTAATAACTTGCTGCAGAACGGAAATTTAGAGGGAGATATTTGATTTTAATTACATATTTCATTTGTATTCTTAAATTATAATAAGTCGTGATATTAGATTGTGTGGGATGTTATGCGATGGTTGCCGATACAGTTCCTAGACGCGTAAATGTATAGTCATATCTCTGTTTCTACTCGCTTTACTTCGCTTCTTTGAGTGACGCCAATTAACGAATTTGAAACTCAATTGCTAGTCTGCTACGAACAATATGAAGGACCGTTATAAATTTAATCTTAAATTTTTCCAATGGTTCTCATAATAAAAAAAATAATTGAACCAATGTCTTACGGGATCCGTTCTTAATGAAATTGATTACCAAAAACAATAATTAGGCGAGTAACATGCTATTTTATTAAATATATATTAAAAATGTCAAATCTAAAAACAATTAAAGAAACTCTATTGTCAACTATAACAGAAACGCCGAATACCGTAGACAATTCATAATAGTCACCAGCTTAGCTCCATTCTAATACTCTAACTTACATAGAACATAGAGCTTCAAGTTATTTGGTAACTAACTTGGCCAAATCTAACTTTGTATTCTGTTACATAAGTATAGGGTAATCCAATCCAAAAACATAACATGTGTTTCTATGTAAATATATATATTTCTAGACAATATATCTTATCCAAAATGTTGTGTGACTAACTTAACACTAATACTGTGTTTGCCTTACTTTTGTATATTTAACTTTTTTACATTTTTGATGTATTAAGATTAATTTGAAATAGGGTCAGCTACGACCATCTAGCTACAACCATCTTTTTTTTTCAGAAAGACATTTTCTATACTAAATTGTCTAAACTAAAAACTAGGTATTCCTGTGACTGAGTTAATATTTAAGTTTCAGATTACACTATTACTAACACTGAACGATATATAACGTTAACTAAATTATTGTGCTGTGAATTTGAATGCTGAAAAAAAGGCAAACATGCCAATATATTCTCACTAGTTGAAATCGGAATTTCAAATAACCCTAAATGACTTCATACTATACTTGTATAATTGTACATTCATTACTTATTTCATAGTAGTCCTAACATATGGACATATTCTTAATCTATGTTCTTGATGACTTCATGTACTACAAGTTGACAAATTGATTATTCAATATAAATATTTCGTCAATTTAAGCATTAGAGAATCGTCGTGGCGTAAAAGCGCAGTGCCCGTCTGTATTCGCAAATGTTTATAAATTTGATTCCCATTAGGGGAGAATAGTTTATTTAATTTCCATTTTATTCGTTCTGACGAATGCGGCGTTGAGTTCCGCCACCCAACACGTAATGCCTCGAATTGTGGAAAGATGAGAACGGAGTGTCTTAACACTAGGAATCCACGGTTACCGCGGTTCCCTCTGCCTACTCTCTCCTATGTTCAGGAAGATGATTATTACAAAAACACTGTAGTAATGTTACAAAGATTATTTTATTGAGCACGCTAATTTTAAAGATTTTTTCTTTTAATATATGTATAGTTGTTGGATATTCCATTTTATACAACACGTTATCTAGGGCAAGAGCTTTGATCTGTATAAATGGAAGAGCTTCAAAGCTTTCGAAGGCATGATACCCACTTATAATTATTACCATATGACAAATAATATAATTTGTATTTTATGATTATACCTTTATTTGGTCTATCGACACATTTGTCGCGTCATTTTATAACCTATAATAGATCAATCATTTTATTATCTATAATTAAAAGTCAGTGTGTAATTTTATTACACAATCCTACATTTTAATTCATAGACAAAAAAAACAAATAAAATATTCAAACGCAAAAGAAGCGTACAAAAAAAGAATAAACAGTAACCTTATCGTTATAAGCCATCTGTGACAGGCAACCTTAAGATACATGGGTAATCTAAAACGGTAGACTAGGCAGTTAAGATGTACTTACTTGATTTGAATATACATACACAGGTACAAACATAAATCCACCCACAATCAATAATAAACATACTTAAAAAATAGCTATAATTTTTTTTTATTCACTATAAGCATAATACATACAAACATGAAACAAATATATTGACAACTAACCCAGTAAGAAAAAGAAATAGACGAAATGACCATTTAGCCAATGCACGATTTAGAATAATTTTATTTTTATATTAAAACGTAAAATGCAGAAGACGGAGTGTCTCTACACTAAATTCTCTCTATTCTGCTATATGCTAAATACAAAGTGAATTTCAACGATTCTTATTTTTTTACTGTTACTGTATTGTCTTGCTTTCAACAAATGAGATAATAAAGTCAAAAAGCCAAAATTATTTGAATTAATTTCTTTAATAAGTTCTTTGATTTTCCCGATTTCTATACATTTTAAATAAAACAATTTAAACGGATTTGTCGCGTATATTGACATTTTTGTGAAACCCGAAGTTTCGAACACTTTGCCGTGGTCACGGTAGACTGAGGTGGCATTCGTTTGTCATTTGATATAATTACTATCGTCGTGGCGCAGAGGCGTAACGTCTGCCTGTAACGCGGCGGTTTCTGGGTTTGATTCCCAGTCGGGGAAGTTGGATTTTTCTAATTCCATTTTCTTCGCTCTGGCACCTAGGCAAAGCGCGGCGGTGAGTTCCGCCACTCAACATTCAATGCTTCGAAAAAAGGCGGAAAGCGGGGACGGAGAAAGCAGGGACTAAGCAACGGAGTGTCTTAACACTAGGTTTCTATAGTTCCTGCAATTCCCTCTGCCTAACCTGCCACTTCGAAACGTCGGGTTTCACAAAAAATGTCAATATACGCGATAAATCCGTTTAAATTTAAAATCAATTTCTTTTATTTTGTCAAATTTTAAGTGATATTTAATGCGTATTAATTTGATATTCATATAGTTAACTTTGAATTTAATGCTAATAATCGTCTGTAACTGCAACTGTTAAAAATTAACCCTTTAAAATAATAATTATATTTCAATAAATTATACGTTACCTCTATATTAGACCCAGTGTTAAGACACTCCTTTCCCTGCATTGCGCGTTTTCAAGAGATTGCGCTTTGACTAGTTGCACAGAGCATAGAAAGAGGAAATGAAAAAGATCTTCTTCCCCGACTGAGAATCGAACCCACAAACCGTTACATTTACTGACAGACATAACTCCTCCTCACGTCCCTTTGTGTTGCACGAAATACAAATTTGACGATTAAAGTAATCGATTAAACCTTAATATGGTACTGACGATGCTGTAGCTGCTTATACATTTTCACGAACTGGCTAGACTTACGCGTGTAAAGCATAAGTAATGAGGTATTCCTTTGGAGAATTCATATTTAAGGAGCTCCAAATTTGACGTGTAATACGGTGACTGTGCAACTTCTTGTCAGGCAAAAACAAACTTTAACACTTAATGCATTGTGATGAATAATTAAGTATCTCGTGCCATGGAATTATTCTTAGCTATAATCTAAAGATAGTAAAGCTTCTGCAAATTTCCTAACAGAGATGCTAAGTACGTAAACCAATAGTAACAAACGTATATGAATTTAAACGTGAAGCTTGATGCTTGAACGTGTGACTTTAAGACCAGATCGTTTGGAGGGTTTCTATGAGGCTCAGGTTAAAATTTCATTAAATAAATTGGGCACGCACTTTTGATCATCGAGCGACCACTTTCAAACCCTTATCTAATCTACGATTAGGATAGACAGGACCCAGTACTAAGATACACTGTGGGGATGCTTTTCGTCCTAATTCAAGAGGCAGTGTATTTATATATTTACTATGATATATAACTTTAACTGTAAAAACTATGGTTACGCTTCTGAAAATCTCGTTTCTCAATATCGACACGAATGTAATACAAGTTCTTTACATACATATATTAAATTATGCAGGTCACAACCGAGTGGTCGACACAAACTGTATACACATACAGTCAGTAGCTTCATTGCACGCGACCACATCAACCTTTTATACAAATTGCAGCGGAAAATACTGACTATATTAATTTAAATCGAGAAAAAAGCGAAATGACCAGTGTTTATTTTAATTAAAAGCTTTATATATGTACGCGTAAGCTTTTGATATATATTCACGATATTTCTCCTTATTTAGCAGAATATACAGAAAGACGTGTTGCTGCGTGTTATATAGCGGAGTTAAACGTCGTTTATTGTGCTGTTTCCACGAAATGGACATACATAATTAATTCTTCCGACTGAGAATGAATTGAAAACCGACACGCTTACAGTAAGGCGCTGCGCCACAATGGCACCTTTTGTAGGTAATAAACATAACGTTTTAAAGTTTATTCGAATATATTTTGACCAACATATAAATATAAAAATGTAATGTTTACTTTAAAAATAAAAAATACACGAAAAATATTATAAGATATTCTTGTACTTTTGTCATACTTTGGTCCGTTGATTCCGCATTTTGCATTCGTATTCATATGAATTATGTAATGTATCAGATTGCAACGCTGAGAAAATGTCGCATCTAATTGACGTTATCTTCGTCTGACTAGGAATGTTCTCATACAGTTTACTGCATTTTCATCTTACGAACGAATTGTTTGTTGGTTTCGTAAGATTTATTTAACTTCTTTGCGCTTTTACCGTATAGAGAGATAGTGTCTAGTGTCAAGACATTCTTTTCTCAACTTCCTGCACCAAGTGACGTACGAATGTACACGAAGACAGAGTTTTATTTTACTAAAGCAAGTTATAAGTGCAAAAGAAATAAACCATAACCATTACATCTCTTATGTTGATAGCTTTTAGTCAGACGATGTTCTGCTGTGCGAGGTTGTCATTACGAGATTCACGAGGTTGTCTCCGACCGATTTAGCTTTTTAATGAAAAAGTAATGAAATATATTCATTCGTTTCATTTTGTTTAATTTAATATTTATCTTAGCCAGTTTTCCCATCTACAAAACGTATTAAAATTCATTTTTTTTTTCATCTTTAGAATGCATAATAGTATATAACTCATCATACTAAGAATTTCTGACAAGCTAAAGTGAATCGTTCACTCTCCATACTACACATAACACCGACTTAATAACTTACACAGTATCTGACATATCCTTACTCGAAAAGGACGAGACCACATAGCTTTATCACACAACAACAGCGAAGGCTATGGGAACCATGCCCATGTCAACAACCTGTCATAAACGTTTGTTCACTCAAAGTTATGGGGGCTTTGATAAATCAATATATCGTACGCAAAGATATACGGTGTTAAGTATATGTGTATTTTGAAGTATTATATATATATATTACAATTATTTTTTTAAAATTCATAAAAAAAATGTTTAATAAATGTGTGTTTGATAAATCCCAATATTTAAAACAAGACTTATCCAGCGGAAAGAGACAACAGATCCTGGATCTGAAATTGTAAAGTAATCTGGAGTGTCACACTGGGCCGCTAAGTTTTCACAAAAGTCTGCAGATTCATTCTCACTAATTCCAGAGTGACCTGGAATCTATACAAGAGTGACGTCGAAACCCTTCAAACGACATGAGTATAATTCTTCACGAATCCTTAAAACAATTGAAGACCTTAATGAAGAATCAATGATTTACTCAATCAATTCAGTAATGCTAAATTTGATGAGTGAAATCACATCATTTTATAAGGTCTCTAGGTGGAAATTATATTTAAGAAAAGAAAAAAATAAATATTTATTTTTTTTTTTCTCATAAAACCAAAATCGCTCATTAAAGACATAACACAGCGGAATATCGTCTATTGTGTAATGGTCATATTTTAATTATTTTGCATGTATATCTTGCTCTAGTAATATATATATATATATATATATATATATATATATATATATATATATATATATATATATATATATATATATATATATATATATATATATATATATATATATATATATATATATATATATATATATATATATTATATATATATATATATATATATATATATATATATATATATATATATATATATATATATATATATATATATATATATATATATATATATATATATATATATATATATATATATATATATATATATCTCAGCCTCCATTTATGACATATCACTTAATGCTGGAAGTGGAGAATAGAATGTCTTGACACTAGACACTATCTCTCTATACGGTTAAAGCGCGAAGAAGTTAAATAAATCTTACGAAACCAACAAACAATTCGTTCGTAAGATGAAAATGCTTTAAACTGTATGAGAACATTTCTAGTCAGACGTAGATAACGTCAATTAGATGCGACATTTTCTCAGCGTTGCAATCTGACATAATTCATATGAATACGAATGCAAAATGCAGTTGAACGTACCAAAGTATGGCAAAGTTTAGCTATCACAGAATAAGTTACCATATTGTTCTTGTATTTTATTATGTTTATAATAAAAAATGATTTTTTTGTTTATATAACTCAAAATATATAGGGGTTAATTTTAAAATGTAATGCTTATTATGTAGAAAATGTGCCATTGTGGCTCAGCGTCTTAGTGTAAGCGTGTCCGTTTTGAATTCGATCCCAGTCAGAGGAATTAATTATGTATATCCGCTTCGTCGTTTTGCAACGCGTCTTTCTGTATATTTTGCTATGTAGATATATAGTGAATATATATAAAAAACTACTAAACTATACATAATATATAAAGCTTTTAATTAAGATATACACTGGTAGTTTCGCTTATATCACGATTTAAATTAATATAGCCAGTATTTTCCGCTGCAATTTGTGTAAAAGGTTGATGTGGTCGCGTGCAATGAAGCTTTACAGTTTGTGTCGACCACTCAGTTGTGACCTGCATAACTTACTATCGGTATGTGAAGAAGTAATATTACATCCATCTCGATATTGTGAAACGAGTTTTTCAGATGATTTTCTATAAAAATATAATTTTTTACAGTTAAAGAAATATAATCGTTGTTATAATACAAATAAACTGCGTTGCTTTATACTGGGTCTTCTCTGTCCATCTTCTTCTTAGTGGGATAAAGTAATTTTCAAAGATTTGATGAGGGTTTGAAAGTGGTCGCTCGAAGATCAAAAGTGCGTGCCCAAGTAAATGCAATTTGAACTTGAGCCTTATGGTAACCGTCCAAATGGTCTTAAAGTCACACCTTCAAGCATCAAGCTTCTACTATAAATTCGTACATGCTTGATAATTTACTTATGTACTTAGTATCTATGTAGAGAGTTTTGTTGAAGTTTCCACTATCTTAAGATTATAGCTAAGAATAATTCCTTGGCGGGAGATAATTAATTATTCAACACAATTTCTTAAGTGCTAAAAGTTTGTTTTTGCTTGACAAGAAGATGAACAGTAACCGTAATACACGTCAAATTTGGAGCTCCTTAAATATGAATTCTCCAAAGGAATATCTCTAGCCAGTTCGTGAAAATGAAAATCATTTTAAAGATAAAGTAAAAAATTATCTATGTATAATATAAACAGCTACAATATCGTCTATACTAAATAAAGGTAATTTTAGTTGTTTTATAAATAAAGTAGATATCAATTATTCTACCCTTAGTTATACGGATGCGCGACTATCCTGAGTCCGGTATCCGGTAAGATTTCATTGACTTCAGCTTTAAAAAATATAAAACAGTAGAAATCAATATATATAAATAATGAGGTATATAGAGAAGCATTGATTTGACATGATTTTTTTTTTAGCTTCACGCTTTATCCCGCACATGGCAGGGTGCACAGGCAGAAGGAACTGCAGGGACCGTGGGAACCTAGTGTTAAGACACTCCGTTGCTTAGTCCTTGCTTTCTCCCTCCCCACTTTCCGCCGTTCCGCCTTTCGAGGCATTGCGTGTTGAGTGTCGGAACTCGACACCGCTCTTTGCCTTGTTTGCCAGAGCGAAGAAAATGGAAAATAGAAAAATCCATCCTCTCCGACTGGGGATCGAACCCAGAAACCGTCGTGTTACAGGCAGACGTTGCGTCTCTACGCCACGACGGTCCTCATTCATGAAAAATTGTATTTATAACAAACAGTTACGTGCATTAAATATTTAGTTTATGGTTTTTATAACGTTATATTTTTTAATTATCTGTCGAGCAGTGCCTAAAGAAACAGTATTTGAGTTTGTAGGTAGATAAAAAGAGAATATCCTGTGATAAGCTACGGAACCGAACTTAATCACAACGTTTAGCAACGGAGAGAGATAGGGTGGGAAAAAATCGATTATTCATTTACTAGTGTAAGATAGCATGTATTAATTAGATCAAAGTATTCGAATCGATTATTATTTATAGGACGACAATGGGTAAGGCTAGTAATTTGCTGAAACAAATATATCAAGGATACAATGTGATATATAAAAAGACGACGATATTTCATTTGCCCAACTAAATTACATACGATTTAGTTTATTACTCCCATTTTTATTTTGTTATGTTATAATAATAATAATAATAGTAGCCTTTATTGACAATCAAAATTACACAGCACTTATTTCTAAAACAAATATTAAAATATAGATACAAAATAAAACTGAGTATTATGCTATATATGGTTCCTGACACCGGTATTATTTTACTTAAGATTGTCTTGCTTTCTAGCAAAGGCCTCTCCAAGAGCTTTCCATACCTTTCGATCATTTGCTTTTCTCTTCCAAGTTATACCAGCAATTCTTCTGATATCATCATCCCATCTTAAACATTGCCTCCCTTTCCTTCTTTTATTTTCTCTAGGACACCACTCGGCTACGTCTCTAGTCCATTTATCTATATTGCATCGTATCATGTGACCCGCCCATTGCCATTTCATTTTTTTTATAAAATAAGTTACATCTATTACTTTGGTCTGTCTGCGTATTGTTTCTAATGTTATTTTATCTCTTCTTTTGATATTAAGCATACTTCTTTCCATGTTGTGCTGGCATGTCTGTAACCTCTGCATGTTCTTCTTTGTCAAGCTCCACGCTTGACACCCGTAAGTCATACTTGATAGAATACAGGAATTAAATATTTTGCTCTTCGCTTGAATTGGCAATTCGGGATTTTTCATAATATCTTTATAAAACCAATATTTCTTCCATGCAATATTTATCCTGTTTTCTATTTCTTTTGTGGTTGAATTTTTTGGAGAAATAATCTGTCCAAGGTAAATATATTCATCTACGTATTCCAAACAAGTATCATTAAGTTTGACAGAGAGCTTACTGTGGTTAGTCATTAATTTTGTCTTACTTAAGTTAATTTTTAACCCAACTTTTCCACTTTCCAAAGCTAGTTGTTCAACCATCAATTGTAAATTGAATGGTTCTTTGGCAATTAGAATAACATCATCAGCAAATCTTAGGTTGTTTATCATTGATCCGTTTATTTTTAAACCATATTCATCCCACTCAAAATTCCTAAATACATTTTCGAGAACTGCGCAAAAAAAGTTTGGGCGACAATGGGTCGCCTTGCCTCACCCCTCTCTTTATACTAAAATAATTACCTACATTTTCTGTACGAATTCGGGCTTTCATACATTTATAAACATTGATTATTAAGCGGATGTATTTGGAATTAACTCCCTGTGCAATTAGTGTTTCCCATATTTTTTCATGATTTAAGGAGTCAAATGCTTTGTTGAAGTCAATAAATGCCAAATAAAATGTTATACCATACTCATTACATTTTTCAATAATTTGTTTAATAGTAAAAATGTGATCAATTGTAGAAAATCCTTTTCGAAACCCTGCCTGTTCTCTTGGTTGATTTTCTTCTAAAATTTTGGTTATACGATCTAGTAATATTTTGGAAAATATTTTGTATACATTTGACATTATACTTATAGGTCTATAGTTAGAAATATCGTCAGTTTTTCCTTTTTTGTGGAGTAAGGTAATAGTTGATGTAGTCCATTGAAGCGGTATATATTCTGTCTTTAACATTTCGTTGAAAAGCTCTGTAACTGCGGTTACAATAGATTGAGATGTTCCTATTAAAATTTCATTTGTGATGCCGTCCTCTCCAGACGCTTTCCCTCTTTTTTGTGATTGTATAGCTTTAATTACCTCTTCTTTCATAATGATTGGGACTTCTTCTTCATTGTTACTGTTAAATATTAATTCAGATGTTGGTTCTTTATCGCCATACAGGTTTCGATAGAAGTCGGTCGCGACCTTTAGTATTTCCATTCTTTTAGTCATATTTTATTATTTTTGTAGTTGGTCATATTTTTAATCCATTTCGAGGATATTTGAAGTTTTTTCAAGGCTTTGTTTACTCCTCCAGACTTTTCTATATGTATTTTTATTGTGTTGTTTCTTGTTTTTTGTCTATATTTTCTTATAGTTAAATTTATCTTCTTGCTTAAATTTGTTATGGCTTGCTTGTTGTGTTTTCTATCTTGAAATAATTGTAATCTTTGTTTAATTAATTCTTTGGCTTCTGGTACTACTTTATCTTTTAGGGTTTTTGTAGTTTTACATTTATCTTCAATTTCCCTTAATTCCTTTATTAATGCATCGTACTTTTCTTGCAGTCCTCGAAAATTATTTATCCCTTTCAAATCGGTTTCTAGTTTTTTCAATAATAGTATTGGGAAGTGGTAAGTGTATTGTTCGTCGTATGTTGTGCATAATTTTCCTTGATTTTTTTGGTTCCGATGTATATAATTGTGCTCGAAGCATTCTGTGATCGGTATTATAATTTAATTGATTAATTACTTCAACATTCGAAAATAGTTTTGGTTTGTTTGTAATAATATAATCGATTTCATTTTTAACGACACCGTTGGGTGATACCCACGTCCACTTTCTGTTCGATTTGCATTTAAAAAAAGTATTCATTATTTTTAAGTTATGTTCCAATGCATGATTGATTAGTCTTTGACCATTATCATTTCTTCTTCCTGTAGTGTAAGGTCCTAGGATTTTATCTTCATTTTTCCTTCTCTGACCAATTTGGCCATTAAAGTCTCCCATTATAATGATGTTTTATATAAATTTCCCATAGCTGTCTTGAGTTCTTCGTAAAAGACCTCTTTTATTTCTTCCTTGGCATTATCAGTAGGAGCATACAATTGTACTATTGAAAAAGGGTAGTTGTAGTTGGGTAGGGCGATGTTCAAAATAGCTATTCTGTCTGATACTCCCTTGAACTCTAATATTTTCTTCTTTAGATGCTTTTTGACCAAAAATCCTACCCCGTATAGTCCTGGTATTTCATTTTGTAATATAGTATATAGTCATCATATTCAACTATTTTTTCGTCCGATCTTCTGACTTCACTTAACCCTATTATATCCCAGTTGATTGACTGTAGCGCGTATTCTAATTCTATTAATGATTCCTCAGTTCTTAATGATCGTACATTAAAAGTTGCTATGTGTAGTTTACTTCGATGTTTTAATTTTCTAGTTTTAATTTCGATGGGGCTATACAATGGTTCTAACAAATTTCGGTGACGTACCATATTTGGCGTCATGGGTACTGTCTTATTCAATATTTTATTTTTATACAGCTCTTGGAGGTGTTGGTCAGTAACCCCGCGGTGACCAGCCGTGTTGGGGACTTTATAATTATTTGTGTTTAATATGTTATTGCTATTGATATTCGTTTTCGTTTCGTTACCGGTGTCTGCATTTTCCTATGCTTTATGTTGTTGTGTATTCTTTTCTGACAGGGAAGAGGATCTTGCTCGCATATATGTAAATATGTCAGTTTTGTGCATTTTTGAAGGAGCAATAATGTTCTTTTCTCCCGAAGTTGCGACATTTAAATCTTTTGGCGATGCTGATGACTCCCTTTTTCGTTTTTCGACTTCTGCCTTTTCCTTTATGATAAGTTTATTGTTCCTTATAAATGCTTCGTTTCCTTTTTCTTTTTCCAATTTTAGTTTTTCTTGGAGATCTTTGCGTATTTCCAGCATTTCCTTTGAGAAGTCTTCGGTAATATAAAAATTATGTGGCATTTTATTCTTGTTTTGCATTACTTCAATTTTCTTCAGATATGATGTAAATGATACTAAAATGGGTCTTACTTTTTTTGAGTTTTGTTTTTTTCCTAATCTGTGATATTTGTTTATTTCGTAATCTTCGATGTTAACATTTATAGTCATCATTTTTTCTTTTATAATGTCATATAGATCGTTGAAGTTTTTCTCTGTCTCTTTTACTCCGTGAATAATTAAATTATTTTTTCTGTACATGTCGTCTAACTTCTTAACTTTTTCCTTTAATGTATCTACTTCAGCTCTAAGGCGTTTATTATCTTCTAATAATGGTTTGATTTTATCATCGATATTTTGCATAATTTTAGCAGTTACACTTTCTGTTATTGTAATTATTTGTTGATCTAATTCTTTTTTTACCATTTGAAATAATCTCGACATATCCGACGACATACCTTCAATATTCATAGTGCACTAACAAAACGCAAAAATTTGCTTAGAACGGAACGTAATTTCTTATTCGATCCTTAGGTTGGTATTACTGTGTAGTGCGTACTTGCGTGGTGGTACTATTGACGACAAACTTCGTGTTTGTTTATTTCTTCGTTATCGTTATGTCAAAATTAAATTTAATATTCTAACCTTCAAGCTGTGAGTGTATGTCTTGGTTCTTGCATAAAAGTGGATTTACCAAGTGTTCAAAAGTAGATTGAAGCAACTGTGATGTTTCTATTGCCTTTTTCTCCACTAAAGGCTAAGTTATCTTCTTTCTTCTTAGTAATTGTTGGAAAAATCGGGAGCAGTCTTACAAACGATGTTATCGGTATGACAACCGGAAACGGAAAAATGTTATGTTATATAAATAGCTTTATTTAAAACTTATTATCTTTTGTGTATTTTTAATCAAACTTTATTAAACTGCAGTCATAGCGTCGTGGAGCAGCGTCAGTCTCAAATATAAACGCAATGGTTGTGGGTTCGATGTTCGATTCGGGGGAATAATGACTGGTAAGAACAGACGAGGCGTTGAGTTCTGCCATTTATCACAGCATATCTTGAATATTGGGCTTTCTCGTACAGTTAGGTAGGTTACCTAATTACATTTTTTAGAAATGGGACCAAACTGGCAAGTTTACAATTATAGGCTACATAACACCCTCAATTACTCTGTAGCTGAATATTTCAAAGAGTTGTTTCCGCTCACAGACCGTCCTTACTCCACGTTCTACTTCTCTTCTTTCCTCTTTATTTAGACATTGCGTGCAGATTATCAAAACTACATTGATTTGTTTGACCAAATATGTAATAAACGTTTCTTATATTATTAAAAGCTTGTCGAATATTTTAATTCGTAATAATTTACAATCTTTGGACTAAATTCAACTGAAACAACTTTATTAAGTACTAAGTACTATTGTTATTATGTTAAAAAACTTAATATTACAATAAAATAAATATCGGGACACGGGACCGTCGTGGCGCACAGGCGCAACGTCTACCTGTAACGCGACGGTTTCTGGGTTCGATCCCCAGTCGGAGAAGATGGATTTTCCTATTTTCATTTTATTTACTCTGGCAAACTAGGCAAAGCGCGGCGTTGACTTCCGCCACTCAACACGCAATGCAAAAGGCGGAAAGCGGGGACTAAGCAACGGAGTGTCTTAACACTAGGTTACCACGGTCCCTGCAGTTCCCTCTGCCTACCCTGCCATGTGCGGGATAAAGCGTGAAGCTATAAAAAATAAATAAATAAATATTACATTCTAGACATAGACCAACTGAAACCTAAAGCTATTTAATTAAATGACATATACGCCTAGCATTGAGTTAAGAGACCTTCTAAATTGAAATTTAATAAATATTTCTAAAGTTCTAAAAGAATTTTTCAATTAAATCAACTTCAGTATACGTATATAATATATAAAGAGAATATAGATCATTTAGTGTAATGTGGCGAAACTAATCGCGCTTAAAGTTTCTATAAATTATGTTTTATATAGTAAGGCCGTCGACGCCACAAGTCATGGGTTCGATTTCCACACACGGAAATAATTCATTTTGATTTTTTTGCATGTAATAACAAGCCATACGTTGTCTAGCTAAGCAGAGTAATATTTAAACCTATAACCACTTAGTTTGCTCTAATGACCTAATGCTCCACTATCTGATCAAAAGAACGGAGTGTCATAACACTAGGTTTCTTCTACATAGCAAATTGTAAAACTGGTCTAAAAAATAAAATGTGAAAGTAAACGAAATCCAGTTAAGGGACAATATGACAGGCGCGTCATAAAAGACGAAAGAGGATCATTTCTTGCCCTCGAGCCAAGGTGTAAATTTAATTTACTCGCCGTACCCAGAAAATATTGAGGTTATAAATAATTCATACAATATTTAATACAAAGTCTACCTCATCTAGTCATTCTTTCTTCTTGTATATTATCTTAAATTGATTTAATTAAAGCTTTATTTAAATTGAAGGTAATTTTAAGATAAAGTTTCGTAGTAAATCACTTAGGCTTTGTAAAATGTTTAATTAAAATAACTTTATTGTACTTTAAGCGATTATCAGATTTAGTCTAATCGGCAAATATGTAATTCGTCTAACACAAAAGTAACTTATAATTTACTAATTATCATAGAGGGTTAATTCGTTGAATTTTTAACTGTTGCACTGACAGCCGTTGATTAGTGTTAAAATATAATTATATCACTTAAAATTTGACAAAATAAAAAAAATCTAATTTTGGTTATTTAACTTTACAATCTCATTTTTTGGAAGCAAGGTATACAGTGACAGTAGAAAATAAAATATGAATCCTTTCGCCGTCTTTTGCAACCAAATTATAAAAATAATCCACATTCATATTAAACATACCTCGTTCAATATTACATTTGCAAAGAAAGTCTTTATAGAAAGTCAGTATACAGACAGAGCTTATCTGCCCGAAGCTTTAGGTTTCTAGGACAGAAGCATAAAATGGTAAGTCTATACATAGACAATGGAACGATACGAGTAATATGATAATACTATTTGCATATTTATCAGTTCTGATACATATTAATAAAAAAATAGAAAATAAGGATCATAATACATGGATCATTGATGGAGGTTCAATTTGTATCCATAATTTGTATAAAACATATAAGAATTTCGACGCAGCGTGATGTAGAACGCATGGCTCAGTGGTGAGAACGCTTGTACAGTTCGCAAGAGGGCGCAGGCTCGAGTCCCGCTGCGTTCAAATTTTTATATATTTTCTTTAAGTATTTTTCTATTCTCAGTGTGGATTAACACTTTAAAAATCATAAAAGTAAAAAAAATATAATGAAAACATGCAGTGGCTATATGTGTATAGTGTTTTCACTTCTTTTTTTCCCATCATCCATGCTCCTAGTTGGCATCCATGAAGAGGTAGGCTTGTGTAATAAACTGTCACACCGACTTCTAATGTTCGATTTCTTTTATCAATAACGTTACTAGGTACAATTAAGTTATTTAAATATTTGAATATCAAGATTGCCTAATTCGTTTGAAAATACTTTTATAAATAGATATTAAAAATCCCACTAGTTTTTACGTTTGGCTTCGTCTGCAAGACCAAATGGATATAACTAAGTGGAAGGCATGTCATATTTTAAGTTTCTGAGGTAACTCTGCCTACAGACACAATGGGCTACATAGATCAACAAAGCTTATAGCCTATTGCGATATAGCTTATAGTTATTGTTATAAATAGTCCACTTAACATACAAAAATAAATAAATATTTTGGCCCAACACTGCTTGATATTAGTACGTTTAAGCAAACTCTTCACCTTAACAATATTAGATCAATAAAGATTCCTTCTTTCCACGTTACAATTAGTACAGAATTTATCTTCATACAAAACGCGAAGCTAGCCTTTCCTTTCCTTTATATATCGACTTCCAGAGGGAACCTAGTGATAAGACATTTCCATATTTACCTCAAATTTCGACACTTTTTGGTGGATTTAAACGCCGTTAATAAATACATATGGGATTAAAAAAACTACATTAATAGACGGAGATTGACCCCGTTATATAAGGCTACATTAAGGTGTCATGTGTCGTTATATTAAAGTAATTACGTTTTATGGAATAGACTGGTCTATTATAGATAATTAAATGACGGGACAAATTGTGTCGATAGACCGAATAAAGGTAATCTAATAAATTACAAGTTATATTATTTGTCATATGGTAATTAAAAGTTCGCATCCCATCAGCAAACTCTTTTTACATCTCATATATTATTAGTCTGTATGCTAGTATTTCTCATTTAATTTAATATTTAACTCTTTATTATGTATACAATTCGTACAAACAAGCTACACAGTCATAAACGGTTACAAAGATTACATTGTCATTTACTTATTGGTTAGAAACATTGCCTGCGTAACTTAACGCTGATTTACATAACAAATTAAAGTGGGAACCGAACCCAGTACCATCGTTTCCGTCAGAAGCTAACACTGGTAATTTATGTCATACATTTTTTTCTAGTTTTCAACGCTTAGTGTCAAGACAATAGATAAAGGAAACGACCCTTAATTTTTTCCCTCATAGGATTCAAATTCTCAATCTTAATGCTGAGCCACAACATCCCATATTATATGTTTATATATATCAAGTACTAAACTCATACGCACATTACAGTGAAATATTTATTTATAATTAAGATATAATCATCCTGACATTCACAAAAACATTTCTAAATGAACGCAAACCACTTAAATATTAATTATTGCACCATTCCAAATTATTAAAAGATAGATATACATAATACATATATGTATATAAAAAACAGGTTTTTACTATGCATAGGGTAGGGTAAACGAAATATAGTGTTAAGACACTCCATTCTCCAATTTCCACACAATTTTATACAAAAAAAATTATATAAATGATATAATTTTTAGAATCATTTTTTTTAAATTAACTAAATCACTTAGTTCAAAGTTCAAATTTATAGGATATCATAATAAAATATATGACATAAATTTTTCACTATATCAAAAAAGACAAAAATTTCAACTAAGCGAGACTCGAATCCACATCCTTTCTTTATAACAAATGCTCATATTGACCTGTGTTAAAATTGTGTAAAAGTGGCAAAAACAAAATATACCAATGGGAATGTATTTATACGGAGAGTTCTCCACCTTTAAGAATTATATTATAGAAATATTTAAGCGTGACATATGAGACATAGGATAGTGTCCAAGATTACTATGCCAATAATAATAATAATAATAATCTTTATTTCAAAAAATATAAGCATTACAGTATTTACACCAAGTCGCTTATATCTACACTAATTACTAAACATTTCTTTTTTTTTATTATTCTTACTAATTTAACAAAACATACTACTTACTAAATAAAATAAAATTTAATAAAACAAAAATAGAATTAAAATTTGTAAACAAAATAAGCTTAAATCTATTTAGGAACTACAAAATTAATTTTAAAATTTTGAAATATGTAAATTTGTTTGAATATAATATAAAAGGGATCATAAAATATGTCTACATCTCGATAACGTACTAAGTCATTTAAAAGTTTAACAGCCCTAGCAGTGGGGCTGTTGCTAGCTTGGGGAGAATGCCACATATGTGGATAGCAAAACAGTCTATGTTGCCGTCTTCCAACACCACGCATATATTTGTCGGGAACATATAAATATATCGATTCGCGTACAGCAGTGCTATCCACCCTATGCACTAGAATTAAATAGTAAAATTTTATAAGTGCGGCTTCCCGCCTAAGCTGAAGTGAATCTAGACCAACCATACCTGACACAAACATTGAAGGATAGAGAAAAGGGTAATATCCATATTTACGTTTAAATAAATATCTACAAAATTTTCGTTGAATTTTCTCTAACATTATACTATACATTGCCTGACGCGGACTCCAAACTATTGCATTATATTCTAATTTACTACGGACATAGGAATTATATAATTGTTCTATTACTTGGGTATTCTTAAATTGCGATGATATTCTAATAATGAAACCAAGGCATTTATTAGCATCTTTGCATGTTTTAAGTATATGGTCATGAAAATTTAGTTTTCTATCCATTATAACACCTAAATCCCTGATTTTGGATACATGTTCCATTGGTGTGTCAGACAGATTATATATACTATTAATAAGTTTGCGAGATCGAGAAAAAGTGATAGTTTTACATTTTGAATTATTAAATGATAATTTGTTTCTTATAGTCCAGTCAACTACGGCATCGATATCACGTTGTAGCGCTACACAGTCTTTAGTCTTGGTTACAGATAGGTACAGTTTCAAATCATCAGCAAACATAAGGCATTTGGCATTAGAGATAACACTAGGTAAATCATTTATCATTATCAAAAATTGCATAGGACCCAAGGTACTACCTTGACTAACCCCTGATCGTGTATAATACTCTTCCGATTTATACCCGTCTAGCTTAACAAACTGTCTTCGATTTTTTAAATAGTGAGCCATCAATTCTAAGAGCGAAGTTGAAAATCCTAATAAAGCAAATTTGTTTAAAAGTACATCATTATCTACAAGATCGAAGGCTTTTTTGAAATCAAAGTAGGCGGCATCTACTTGACAACCAGACTTAACTTTAGTACTTATATAATCTACAAATTCTGTATGATTAGTCAATGTGGAGCGTCCAGGACGAAACCCATGCTTGCAATCACTCAATTGCCCCTTTATTTGTATATAAATGATGTTATTAAGAATCGATTCAAATATCTTTCCAAATACACATAGAACAGCGATTGGTCTATAATTTGTTATATCCGTGGACGAGCCCGATTTTGGAATAGGTGTTACTCGGGACACTTTCCACTTGCTAGGGTATAAACATCAAATCATATAAACACTAATCTCAGGAACTAAAACATTTCTTTACTTCGACCAAAACTATTTCTTAATTTGAAGTAATGCTGGAATTGACGAAATATTTAATAATCAATTTATTACTTTAACAACTCTCTGTGATAAATGATACAATGGTGTGTAGATTCGATTCCCACTCGGGGAGGATGGATTAATTTAATTTTAATTTGTTCGTTCTGGCAGCTAGGCATAATTCCTCCACCCAATACGATATGCCTGGAAAAGCGGAAAGCGGAGAACAGAGTGTCTTAACACTAGGTTCCTTCAATTCCTGCGGTTCAACCTGCCTACCCCGCTGTGTGTGGGTTAAGGCTTAATGCTCTAATGCTAATAAAAATAAATAAATAAAAAAAATGTATAAACCTGCATTACATTACGTCAACTGTTTCAAAATAAATCGTTGTATTTGTGAAAAGAATTAGAATATGTCCATGTGTCAGACACGAGAAACCCGAACAAAGCCCCATAAAGGACCTAGAATTCTATGAAAAAGAAACAAATGAATGTACAATTATAAAAGTATTGTCTGAAGTCATTTAATTATGTTCAAATAGCGCTGCGGTTATTTGAAATTCGATTTCGACTCTTGTCAATATATTTGCATATTTGTCTTTTTTGTTTCAGCATTGCGTTTCGTAGTAAATATAATTTAGCTTTCCGTATATAACATTCTGTAGTTATATACGTTTTTTTATTATATTGAAAACTATTAACACGTAATATCTTAAAATACAGTGGAAAACGTAGAACTGAGTGTTTTGATAACAAATTGAGCCTACTATGCTGTACACAGGACGGCATGAAAATATTTAAAGTATATAATTGAGGTAGAAAATACGTAAAGTGTGATTCATACTATACATTGGCCTTTTCATCTATTACAGATGATTTAAGACAGTGCGTGATTATGGACACTTTCGTTGATGGCTATGCAGACCGATACTGCGATGGCGAAGTGTCCTCTCCACAGATGTTCACTGTCAAGCCTGGGATACTATTTAGGAAATGTAGGTTTTCCCACCTGCCTACATTTCCCTCTTGACCTCACTAGCTAAGCCCATAAGAATGAGAAGTCACTACGTGTGGAGCTGGTTTGGTTGCAGGAACTGGCTCGTGCCTAACGGAGATTCCGATCCGGGCTTATTTCAAGTTTTGCTTCTCTGATAATGGCTTTGCAAGTTCCTTTTAAAAAAACTGCAAAATACGGCCAACATCCAGTACCGCAGTCGCAGTTACGACACCTGGTACTTGAGGGTGGCACTATTCTCCTCCATGGCAACATTCATACTATTACTAGATATATAACATCATACTATTACTAGATATATACCGACTACTAATACGATATAAATATATAATATGATTATATATTTATATCGTATTAGTAGTCGTTTAGCTTGAAAACTTAATAAACTAAACAAAAAACTAAGTTAATACAACTTAGTTATTTTGCTGGTCAATTATTGTATATAAATATATGATACTGATAAGTATATTAGTTTAGACCCTACTTAACCCTACTATCTTAATATATCAAAAATATAATAAGACAAAGTACAGTGTTAAGTTACGCCACACAACAATTTAGATCATATATAAATTCTAGAAATTATATAGAACTATACGTATATTACGACGTTCGTGCAGTTCCTATACTAATGTTGCAGAATACTAAGTTAGATTTGGCCAAGTTAGTTACCAAATAACTTGAAGCTCTACGTTCTATGTAAGTTAGAGTATTAGGACAGAGCTAAGCTGCAACCATTATGAATTATGATGTGAGTAGTTTGTATGATAGTTTAAGTATAGCAAATTACCAATTTTATGTAATTTGCGATGTTTCAAGTTTCTGTTAAAGTTTACAATAGAATTGTTTTGATTGTTCTTAAAGTTGCTATTTCTATTATTTTAATAATTAATAAAATGGCATTCTGTCATGACAAATCATTGTTCTTTGTAATAATTTTTGAAGAGTACGCACGGCTTAGTGTTTTTTATGAACTTTTAATATATTTTATATTGTCATATATTTACAAACACAATTTTGTCAGAGTATTCAAAATACACAAATATATAACATCTATATCTTTACGCATATCTTTACGTATATACATATATTGATTTATCAAAGCCCCATAACTTTGAGCGAACAAACGTTTTTGACAGGTTGTTGACTTGGGCATGGTCTCCATAGCCTTCGCTGTTGTTGTGTGATAAAGTTATGGGGTCTCGTCCTTTTCAAGTAAGGATATGTCAGATACTGTATAAGTTATTAAGTCGGTGTTATGTGTGGCAGTATGGGGAGTGAACGATCTACCAAGTCAGAAATTCTTAGTATGATGAGTTTAGATATATATTTTTATTCATTCTAAAGATGAAAGAGAATGTTTATTAATACGTGTTCTAGGTGGAAAACCGCCTAAGTTAAATAATATTTTAAATGAAATGAATAATGTTGTTCAATGTTGTTTACACCTGTAATGATTTATTCACCTAGATTTAATACCCTGTACCTACTGCCATTGAATGTGTTAGTGAAGTGATGATGATGTGATGAAGTCGATGGTGTAACTATTTCAAATAAATAAATAAATAAATAAATATATTTTATAAATTTTTTAATTTAAAATCTAAATGATTCGATAATGACAACCTCGTACAGCAGAACATCATCTAACTGGTAACTATTAATTTAGAGATGTAATGGTTATATTTCAATGTTGCATGTATAACTTGCTCTGGTAAGATGAATCTCCGCCTCCAAATACGTCATGTCTCTTGGGGAAGGAAATGGAGAACGGAATGTCTTGACACTACACACTATTTAGTTCTCCATTTAAGGTAAACGCGCTATGAAGTTGAATAAATCTTATGAACCTTGTTGGGTTCATATTTCGTTTATTTTTTGTAGGACAAAAAAGCAGTAAATAACATAATAATATTCCCAGTCAGACGAAGATAACGTCAATTATTTGCGACATATTCTCCGCGAAGCAAACTTACATATTTCATATGAATATGAATGCAAAATGCAATTGTACGTACCAAAGTATAACAAAATTTAGATATCTCAGAATATGTTACCATATTGTTCTTGTATTTTGTTATTTCTATAATAAAAATTACATTTTTATTTATATGTAAGTCAAAATGTAAACTATAAAACGTAATGTTTATTACCTAAAAAAGGTGCAAGGACATTGTAGCGCAGCGTCTTACTGTAAGCGTATTGGTTTTGAATTGGATCCCACTCGGAGTAATCAATTATGTATATAATCACAATTTCTCGTGCACCTATACGATCGCCAACCATGATTTTAACAACGTCATCAATAATGCACCCGGCATTGAATCTACGAATATGCTCTCCAGTTGGTAGTCTGGAATAAAATGAATCAATGTAATTATAATCACAACGTGCATTCACGCGATTGGCAAGTGCGCTTCCGGAATCCTCGCCGCCCATGAAGTAGATTTGTAAAAATTTATGTGATTCCTTAGGCATTGGTAGCAGTGAGCCTATTTGATTATAAACTTGGCCTCTGATTTTGAATGTGGAATTGTATTGATGATCATTTGCATTAGTATTTCGAACTATTTCTGTTGCTACGAACGAAGTCATTTGAAAGCATGAATTGAACGTCCGAATTGACTTTAGGAACACGTGAAAAATCTGGATCCGTGCCGATAAGTAAAACGTTCAATGGTTCAGGTGGTGTTTCAATTTCAGGTAGTTGCACTTTTCCTAACGTGCAACACAACCCAGCTTGTTCATTTTCGAATTACAGAGCATGACAATGCGGATTCAAAGATAGCAAAATAATAATTGTCAACGTTATTGACATTGACATTTGATGCGTAAACAACATAATGGCCAGCATCTGTGTAGGAAGTGAATGAAGTCTTATTGTGTAGGAGAAACAGGAGACCGGCTTCACTCTCATCCCTAATCCGTGCTGTTTACTGGGTCAGCAGTCACATCTGTAGACAACTGGCCGGGATAACTAATTAAATGACGATTAATCAGATATCGACCGGGGATAAAGAGTAATTAAATTACTACAATGGCTATTAAAAAATTAGGTTCGGTGATAAAAGGGAAAAAATGTATAAATATATATTTATATATACACTGGTCCTTTCGCTTATATCACAATTTAAATTAATATAGGCTGTATTTTCCGCAATTTGTGTAAAAAGTTGATGTGGTCGCGTGCAATGAAGCTTTACAGCTTGTGTGGACCACTCGGTCGTGACCTGCATAATATACTATAGGTATGTGAAGAAGTTATATTACATCTGTCTCGATTTTGTGAAACAAGATTTTCAGAGGATTTTCTGAAAAAAATGTCACCATAATTTTTACAGTTAAAGGTATATAATCGTAGTAAAAACATAAATACACTGTGTCTCGAATTAGGACGGAAAGCGTTCCCACAGAGTATCTTAACACTGGGTCCTCTCTGTCCATCCTCCTATTAGTAGGAAAAAGTCATTTTCATAGATTCATTCATTAGATGAGGGCTTGAAAGTGGTCGCCCGAGCATCAAAAGTGCGTGCCCAATTTATCTAATAAAATTTGAACCTGAGCCTCATAGAAACCATCCAAACGCTCTGGTTTTAAAGTCACGCGTTCAACCATTAAGTTTCAAGTTCAAACTCGTACACGCTTGCTACAATTTATTCATGTAGTTAGCATCTCTGCAAAGATTTGTGCAAGTTTCCACTATCTATATATCATTGCTAAGAATTATTTCTTGGCAGGATATATATATATATATTATTGAACACAATTATTTTTACAATTACAACTTAATTTTATTAAAATAAATATTACATTCCATACATAGACCAACTGGAAACTTACGGTTTAACTTTTAATTAAATAAAATATACTCCTAGCGTTAAGCTAAGAGACTTTTTGAGCTTAAATTTAATAAATACTTCTAAAGTCCTATGAGAAAATTTTCAATAACATCAACTTTATTATATGTGTATTATTATTGAATTAAACCTAGTGTAAATATACTGTGCTATCACGTTAACAAAAGAATATAGATTACTTAGTGTTACGTGGTGAAACAAAACGCGCTTAAAGTTTATATTAACTAGTTGACGTGAACTTGAGGACCGTCGTGGCGCATAGACGCAACGTCTGCCTGTAACGCGACGGTTTCTGGGTTCGATCCCCAGTCAGGGAAGATGGATTTTTTTATTTCCATTTTCTTCGCTCTGGTAAGCTAGGCAAAGCGCGGCGTTAAGTTCCGCCACTCAACACGCAATGCCTCGACAGAAAGCGGGGACGGAGAAAGCAGGGACTAAGCAACGGAGTGTACACTAGGTTCCCACGGTCTCTGCAGTTCCCTCTGCCTACCTTACCTTGAGTGGGATAAAGCGTGTAGTTGACGTGAATATCATGTTCTAAAATGTTGTATCAGGCGCAGCACACGTTTGACTGTAAATGCTGCTGTCGTGGGTTTGATTCTCACTGACCGGAATATTTCATATACTTACAAGCATTAAGCTTTAATTCAGACGTTAACCTTCTGACCTGATTAAAAGAACGAAGTGTCTTAACACTAGATCTCTTCTACAAAAAAAACCTACAAAAAAATTCTATACAAAGCAGGTCTAAAAGTAACAGAAAATGAAATCAAGTTCAGGAACAATATGACAGGCGCGTCATAAAAGACGAAAGAGGATCATTTCTTGCCCTCGAGCCAAGGTGTAAATTTAATTTACTCGCCGTACCCAGAAAATATTGAGCTTATAAATAATTCATACAATATTTAATACAAAGTCCACTTCATCTAGTCATTCTTTCTTCTTGTATAGTATCTTAAATTGATTTAATTAAGGTTTTATATAAAGTTAAGGTGTTTTTAGAAGAAATGATGTAATAAATCACTTAGGAGCTTTTTAAATTTTTAATTCTTAAGATCTTTAGTGAACTTAAAGCGATTATCGGTTTTAATTAATCGTTTTAAGTAATCGTAGTTTAATCGGTAAATTTATATTTTGTCTAACACATAGGTATGGCGAATAGGCGTAATGTCTGCCTGTAAATGTCACGGATTGTAGGTTCGATTCTCAATCGGGGAAGATGACTTTTTTCGTTTCTATTTTATTTACTCTGTGCAACTAGTCAAAACGCGGCGTTCAGTTCCGTCACTCAACACGCAATGCTTCAAAAAAGCGGAATGCGGGGAACCCACTCTCTTAACACTAGATCTAACATAAAGGTTACTTATAATTTACTGAAATATAGTAATAATTCTAAAAAGCTAATATATTAACAGTTGCACTCACAGACCTTAATAAGCGTTAAATACAAAATTAACTTCATGAATAATTAATTAATACGCATTAAATATCTAATAAGAAAGTAAGAAAATAAAAAATGAATCCTTTCGCCGTCTTTTGCAACCAAATTACTTGGTTGCAATCCTTGGTTGGTTTTGTTCCTGTATTTCAGGAATGAAAATATAGGCATATTGGCATTATAAGATAAAATTGCTTTTTTAAACGTTAGACAGCAGTTCTTTTTTACATTGCATATTAATCTTATATGTTAATTTTACTCAGAAACAAAAATATTTCTTCAATTTGAAATAATATTTTTTTTTTGTTTTTTTAGCTTCACATTTTATCTTTTTCATAGTAGAGTAGGCAAGGGGAACCTAGTGTTAAGACACTCTGGTTTCTGCTTTCGCCTTTCGAGGCACAGCATGATTTGTTTTTTCATGGGATACTAATAAAGATACGGACATATTCTTAGTAATTCTTCTTGTTAACTTAATGTACTACAAGTTGATAAATCGTTTATCCAATACAAATATTTCGTCAAATTAAGACTCAGAAGACCGTCGTGGTGCAAACAGTTTATAGATTTGATTCCCATGAGGGGAGAGTGAATTATTTACTTTCTATTTTGTTCGCTCTGGCAACTAGTCAAATGTGGCGTTGAGTTCCACCACTCAACACGCAATGCCTCGAAAAAGTGGGAACGGAGAAAAGCATTGATTACGCAACGGAGTGCCTCCTTGTGTGGTGGGAATGCCTGGTTCCTGCAGTTCCCTCTGCCTACCCTGCCATGTGAGGGATAAAGCGTGAAGCTAATAAAAAAATATGTTATATGATATTGATAAGAGAGGGCCGTCGTGGCGCAGAGGCGTAAGCGTCTGCCTGTAAACGCGACGGTTTGAGGGTTCCCACTCGAGGAAGATGGAATTTTCTATTTCCATTTTCTTCGCTCTGGAAACTAGGCAAAGCGCGGCGTTGAGTTACGCCAGTCAACCCGCAATGCCTTGAAAAAGGCGGAAAGCGGGGACGGATAAAACAGAAACTAAGCAACGGAGTGTCTTAACACTAGGTTCATATGGTTCCTACAGTTCCCTCTGCCTACCTTGCAATATGCGGGTTAAAGCGTGAAGCTAAAAAAAATATTGAGAAGTATAATAGCTTCGACTCTACTATTTAATGGCATTCTGTCATGTCAAATCAGTGTTTATTTGTATTAATTTTAACGAAGAGCGCATTACTTAGTAATACTAAGTTACGGGTTCGATTCTTACTGCGTTAAAATATTATTGTTTTATATATACTTGAGATTTACCGTTGCAATAATTTAAATTTGTCTTTTACTTGTATATATACTTGTAAAGTGGTACCTACGCTAAGTAGCAAATAGGTTTCGAATTCGTTAATTGGCTTCACTCAACGAAGCGCATTGGAAGTCGGAACAGAGAAAATACTATTCATTCACGCGTCTAGGAACTGTATCGGCAACTATCGCATTTACATTCTACGTAGTCTTACATCACACGACTTATTACTAATCAAGAACACAAATGTAAAATGTAATTAAAATCAAATATATCCCTTCAAATTTCCCGTTTTGCACCAAGTTATTTATGAGACCAAAAATACTGACAGCCGCGTGTGAATCGACAAAGTCCTTACATAATTAATTTATTTCCTTTTCAAATGTCTGTATGTAAATGTTTGATTTATTAATTACTTAATTATATAAATGAAGATGCACTGCTTTTTAGAGATTCTTATTTAATAGAGCAGCGGCATATAACGGTTGTAGGTTCGATATGTACTTGAAGAAATAAATCAATATCGTATGAAGAAACAGTACAAGTTTTTAGTCCTAAGCATGAGTACTAAAAATGAGTGAAAAAAGGGAACAGAGTGTCTTAAAATATCATAAATTAGTTTCCTTCTCTATATCCTGCTAAATAGATGGGAAAAAGCGAGAAATTTCTTTAAATGTCATGTGTCAATACTGGTACGTAGGTACTGCAATTTGTTAGTCGTTCTCTCATTCGTTAGTTCATACGTGCACCTGATTCGCTAGATTTGTTTACTCGCTCACTAGTTTGACGTTCATTCTTTATTCATTCCTGGAATTGTCGTATTTGCATGTCTTATTATTTCATTTACTAGTGAGTTCATTAGTGGTTAATGAATTTAATTTTTATTTATATATATATATATATATATATATATATATATATATATATATATATATATATATATATATATATATATATATATATATATATATATATATATATATATATATATATATATATATATATATATATATATATATATATATATATATATATATATATATATATATATATATATATATATATATATATATATATATATATATATATATATATATATATATATATATATATATATATATATATATATATATATATATATATATATATATATATATATATATATATATATATATATATATATATATATATATATATATATATATATATATATATATATATATATATATATATATATATATATATATATATATATATATATATATATATATATACGAGGTGTGTTCAAAAAGTATCGCGAATTTTGAATTTTCGCGGGTTACGTATATTCGAATTTCAATTTTTTTGTGGCGTTATGTTGGTACTCATGTCTCTCACTTATGCCGACAACCTCGGCCATTTTGAATGTTCACTTAATTGTTGACAGCTGCTTTGCTTGCACATGTTTTGGATCGTCTTCGATTTTTACCCATTCAAAAAAATGGATCAAAGAACGTGTATCAAATTTTGTGTGAAAAACGAAATTAAGTGCGCGGATGCATTCCGAATGTTGACTGTGGCATACGGAGAAGCTACCTTGGACCGAAGCAACGTTTATCGGTGGTACAAAATGTTCTCAGAAGGCCGAGAAGATGTGAACGACGAAGAGCGTGCCGGACGCCCGAGCACTTCAACAACAGACGAAAAAATTAATGAAGTGGAGAAAATGGTATTGGCCAATCGTCGAATCACCATTAGAGAAGTTGCTGAGGACCTAGACATATCGATTGGCTCGTGCCATTCGATTTTTATCAATGATTTGGGCATGAGACGGGTCGCCGCGAAATTCGTACCAAAATTGCTCAATTGCGACCAAAAACAGCATCGCATGAACATTGCTAATGAGATGTTGGACTCTGTCCGCGACGACCCAAATTTGCTCCAGAGGGTCATAACTGGTGACGAATCGTGGGTTTATGGTTATGACGTGGAAACCAAAGCTCAATCATCTCAATGGAAGCTGCCGCACGAACCAAGACCGAAAAAAGCGCGCCAAGTTCGGTCGAATGTGAAAGTTTTGCTGACAGTTTTCTTCGATTGCAGGGGCGTGGTGCATCATGAGTTCTTGCCACAGGGTAGAACGGTCAATAAGGTTTATTACCTGCAAGTTATGCGCAATTTGCGCGAAGCAATCCGCCAGAAACGCCCGGTTTTGTGGAAGAACAAAAATTGGCTTTTGCACCACGATAACGCCCCTGCTCACACATCGTTGCTTGTGCGCGACTTTTTGGCCAAAAACAACACACTAATGATGCCGCAGCCACCGTATTCCCCAGATATGGCCCCCTGTGACTTTTTCTTGTTCCCTAAACTGAAGAGGCCCATGAAAGGACGACGTTATGCTACACTTGACGAGATAAAGACGGCATCGAAGGAGGAGCTGAACAAGATAAAAAAAAATGATTTTTTGAAGTGCTTCGAAGATTGGAAAAACCGTTGGCACAAGTGTATAATATCTCATGGGGATTACTTTGAAGGGGACAAAATAGATATTCATGAATAAATAAATAATTTTTGAAAAAACACAAAATTCGCGATACTTTTTGAACACACCTCGTATATATATATATATATATATATATATATATATATATATATATATATATATATATATATATATATATATATATATATATATATATATATATATATATATATATATATATATATATATATATATATATATATATATATATATATATATATATATATATATATATATATATATATATATATATATATATATATATATATATATATATATATATATATATATATATATATATATATATATATATATATATAATATATATATATATATATATATATATATATATATATATATATATATATATATATATATATATATATATATATATATATATATATATATATATATATATATATATATATATATATATATATATATTATATATATATATATTTATATATATATATATATATATATATATATATATATATATATATATATATATATATATATATATATATATATATATATATATATATATATATATATATATATATATATATATATATATATATATATATATATATATATATATATATATATATATATATATATATATATATATATATATATATATATATATATATATATATATATATATATATATATATATATATTTATTTATTTATTTTGTACAACAAGTTAATCGTTATACGGATAAAACTATCTATGATAAATATTACAAAACTTACTTTTGGTCTTTTTAATGTTTTGAAGATTTATTAGTTGGACTGATTAATCTAAAAAATGACAAATCTAATTAAGTAACTATTTAGTTTACTTTATATTTTTCTTTAAATTTGTCAGATATGCTCTGTTGTTTAAATGTTAACAGCTTTCGATAGCATGATGCCCACTTTTACTTATTTCTATTTAACAAACCACGGGTGAAGCTATCACAAGATTTGATTACTCAATTGAAGAACCTGCTTTGTTTATAATAACATACAGTTTAAAAACTATAATCTTATTTTATTGTAACAATAATTGTATGTATGAAATTTAGTATTTAACTGATTTTATTTCCTTCTGTGCAATTTAAAGATATAACGACGTTATTTATTTACTATAATTGTGTTATATTTTAAAGAGTTTACAAGAGTATTTACTACAGATTCATTATATTTTAAAGAGTTACGCTAAATATCAAACTTAGGGTGAGTCAAAACGAGTCTTTATTAAGAGTAAACGTTAAGACGTACTAAATATATGTTATGTAATATATATGTTAAAACTATTAATAAAGATTTTAACCTTTATATAATAATAAACTTATTATTAATTTTATAAATTTAAAAATTAATACACACGTTTTAATATTACAACATAAAATTTCTTTGTAATAATTGAACTGTTTTTTTTTTTTAATCTAAATACATTGATTTTTAGTCTGTTTTAATTGCTTTGATTCCATTTTTAAAATTTGAATTTTCGACCGCAGCCAGCAGTTGCGCGTCAGCGTCCGTCGCGAGTAGATGTCTTCTTGAGTGGTGTTATTTGCGTCGAAAATCGGCATTTTACGATATATGCTATTTAAAAATATCTTAATATAATATAATAAATACTGTTTTTATTATTAATAATGTGTATTGTGTGCCGATTTGTTTGATTAGTGATTGTGAATGGGATTGTTATATTTGTAAAGGTATGTATTTATCATGATATTTTGACTACATATTGTCTTTTATGGTATTTTAGGTTAATTTTCTGGTCAATATCGTCATATAAATGAATTAATTAGTTAAGAATATTAATTATCGTGAATTATCAATGAAAGGAAATATAAAATTAATTTAAATATAAAATTGTTTGATTCCTACGATTGATCATATTAACGATTTTATACATATTTAGTATGTACATATTATTACATATATACATATATGTAAAGTATGTAAGCAATATATATAAAGCTCAAATTATAAGTAAAAACAGCAATTAAAAATATTTAGCTTTAATATGCCAGTCTTTAATTGGCACAGATACCAGCAAAAATGGTAATTTAAAAAAAAGATAAATAGCAATATTATTTACATATCTATATATACCTAAGTAATTGTGGGCAGTAAGAAATTTATGACAAGACACTCCGTTCTCCACTTTCGTTCCTGATTTATTCACATGGGCGTATCTTGATATATTTTCCATTAATGTCGTTATGATCATATTTTTATATATGTTAATTATTTTTTTACAAAATTCAACACTTAAGTAGTGTTAACGTTAAGACTTATTGAGTCAATACGTTTTTTTAGGCAGGGTAGACAGAGGAACGTAGTAACCGTGGAATCTAGTGTAAAGACACTCCGTTGCTTAGTCCCTGCTTTCTCCGTCCCCGCTTTACGTTTACAATTGTTATTTATGTATTTGTACTCTGTCAACGTTATGTAAGGGATTCATTTCCAACTTCGTTTTTAAATAAATTAATGTCAAATGCAGAATTAGCTTTAATAACGTCTTCGTCGTAAGTCTTAACTCGTAACTTGTCCTATATTATAATGATATTATATATTATCTGTGTGAAGCAAATATGGCGGCTATTTGAATTTTAATTTTATATAAATTTTAAATATTGTTTTGTTCTCGTTTATTTTTCTCATAAAGACTGTTTACAATGACCTTGTGCAACCTTTGCACTATTTTAGTTATTTAAACGACACGCTTAGTTATACTTTATTAGTCTATACAATGGAAAAATATATGAAATACAAAATATATATATTTGTTTCTTTTTTTATCCTTTTGGATGCTAATCTCAGAAATGGCCTTTAACGTTTTCGCCAATTGTTTTGGTACATGTTTCGTAATGTTTTGTACGTGTTTTATTTCAATCTCTTTATAAATAATAAAGGTATCGTCAAATGTACAATATAAGCATATTATATTAAAATAAATCCTACAACATAGATGAAAAGAATGTTATTAATAAGTATTTTTTTTAGCTTCAAGTTTTATTCCTTTTAAAGCAGGATAGGCAGGGGGAACCGCACGAAACGTATAAACATAGTGTTAAGACATTCCGCTTTCCACCTTTATGAGGCATTGCATGTTGAGTAGCGCAACTCCATCCTCCCCGAGTGGGAATCGAACCCACAAACCGTCGCAGTTACAGGCAGACGCTGCACCTCTGCGCCACGACAGTCCTTTTAAAAAATTAAAAGGACTGTCGTGGCGCAGAAGTGCAGCGTCATAAATAATAATAAACAAATCGTTGCTTTTTTTAATCAATTCACTATTAAAATTACCATTATACCATGTTTTTATGATAAAATGTTAAATTAAATTTCAACACAGTTGGTAACGGATTGACCAATGCTTGGTATCTGTAAAAAAAATTAAACATTTTTAAACATAATGAATAGCTTTGTTTCAGAATTAAATCTCCATATTTTTATATTAGTAAAATATAAATGAAGAAGAAAATAAAAAAATATTAGACTAACTTAATTCTACTATTGAGTATATATGCTTTGCCTATGCTTCAATCTGTATCATTTTTTGGTATATAGAACTACTACATAATCTCTCAGCAAGTTTCTTAATTGGATTTTTCTATTTCTATTTCTATTTTCTTCACTCTAGCAAATAGGCAAAGCGCGGCGTTGAGTTGCGCCACTTAACACGCAATGCCTCGAAAAAGGCGAAAGCAAGGACGAATGGAGTGTCTTAACACCTGGTTCCTATGGTTCCTGCAGTTCACTCTGCTTACTCTGCCATGTGCGGAATAAAGCGTGAATTTGTTAAAAAAAATCCTTAATTATTCTGTTACCACTCGCCCCTAACTCCTGACACGAATCCAGCGATTTGTTTTTTTTCTGCTGCTTAAGTGGCAGTGGATGGAGTGGCTAGCGAGGGTCGAAGGGACCGAACGTTTATCGATTGTCACTGACTGAATAACGCTAATTAGATACGCTCCCTTCTATGTGGTCCAAATATTCTGTCAAGTTTTGTCAAGTTACTAGAGGCTGACAGTAATTCTCCTTGAGGTAGGCCTATGTCCTGTAAATAAGGGGAAATTGTATTTTAAAACATGCAATATTAATAATTAATTAATATTATAAATTAATTTAAATGTTTCTGGATTTAAGCTCTGCTAAGTTTAAATAGAATTTTGTTAACATATGTACCTAATTATAGTTATTGTAAGTTGATGTTAAATATATGTTTTTAAATATTTTTGCTTTGTCATTAGTATTGCAAGTATCGACAAATACCTATATATTTTGAACTATTCTAATATTACATATATTTCATATGAAATAACAAAAAAAATTGAAAGAAATAAAAAGCAAAACCTCCAATGGAATCGAACCCACAAACCTTTGATATTTCCCCAAGATGGTATCATATATACCACATTGATGTCTATATATAATAGTAAATCTTATGACAAATACCTGTTATTCCCACAACGAATCAGTATAGAATTCCCTCGGGGCACAGATAAACGTTGCAGGTGCTAAGTTATATGCTTTATATGCGGAACAAACAACGTCTTGTAATTTCTAACGGAAACAGAGATAAATGTGTAGTAGGTACTGATATTTGTTCTATTGATACAGGATGCTGTAGTTACTTTGTATATATGCATTTATATTCACGATAGTCTTGAATTCAACCTCGCTTGTAAAAACTATTTTCGTTTCCTTCACCTGGATATATAAAGCGCTGCGTTGAGTTCCGCCACTCAACACGCAATGTCTTGTAACAGCGGAAAGCAGGGAACGGAGTGTCTTAACACTAGGTTCCTGCGGTTCCCTCTGCTCAGCTTGCTATGAACGTGATAAAGCGAAAGGAGGGTCGGAGGGTCTTTCTTTGCAGTGTACTGCCTATTATAATGCAAAATAAGCTTAATTTTTTTTATCACTTTGGCCTTTTATAGTTATTACTTACTAGGTTCTTTGACTCACTCAGTTAGACATAACTGACATATTTATGAGACTTGACACGTTAGACAATCTAAGTAGCTGAGGTAGCTTATTAAAGTTACATTTGTTTTATAATAGAGATTATTTATGTAAGGTAACGAAGTTGTTTCTTTTTTTTATTTCAACTAGTAGTTCTTGAGATTAGCGCTTTCAACCAAACTTTCTTTCATCTTTGAAATTTTAGTATAGAAATGGAAAATGTTGATAAAAATTCTTCAACACACTCAAGACCTGAGAATAAAAATTAAATACTTAACTTAATAAATATAGCTGTAGGTGTATATATATATAGCAGGGTAGGTAAGATTAATATCTGTCCCAGCTATGGCATTATTTAATTCAAAATGACAAAATTATACCGAGATATGAAAGTGAGTCACGCGACGACTTTCATTTCATATATTTAGTATATGTATCGGTCTATAATTTTACAATTTGAAATTGTGCTTGTTCATGTAAACAATTTGTTTAAAAGTTTTTATATCATTCGGTTTGTCCGACCTAACCTACGGAAGAGGATTTTATTATGGTATTTTGACTGGAAAGGAGAGGGGAGAAGAGCGGAGGGATAGCGGGATATGTTGATTGAATCCAGAAGAAGTAGACAAAATCCCAGTGTGTTGCTTGCGCTGGTTCTTCGCAGGTCTGAGGAATTAACTTTAGCGAACCCGTGGTAAGTTATATAACTTATTTTACGTTTAAAAATTAAAGAATCTTCTTATTTTGAATTACTTAAATTATTTGAATTTAACTTTGACTTACGGAATAAACTGTGTTTATTCGCGTACATTTATATATATATGTATATATTTGTGCAATATACTCCATAGGCAAAGTAATCGAAAATGATAACTTAAACTATTATGTAGATACAATTCATGCATAAAATATTAGAGAAAAAATCTAAGAACACAGATTAATCAAAGATGTGAACGGGTTGCTAGTTCATAATACATATATTTTAAATTAAATAAAGCATGCCTGACCATGTAGCTTGTTATTTCATATTTACTCTTGTTATACAGTTGTGTAAAATATTAGGAATTATCATGTAGTAGATTTAGAACCTTATCGAACCTTAAGAATCACTGTATTTAAACGGAACCAATCGCTACACTTTAACATGCTAAATATTTTTTAAATATTAAACTTTATAATGAAATTCTTTATCCTATATATCAGGGTGCAGGGTTTACTGAAACGAGGACATATTGACCTACATGCAAGCATTACATATATGGCCAAACACTGGCCTACATTGTTTCAATAGCAACATTTTATAGACATACTTCCCCAAGATGAATTTGAACACACAACTCCTGTATACAAAGCGCCGTGCTAGTTTATGCAAACAAACCGTATTGAAGGCATCGTAAGTTATTCACACATCGTCATAACAGCAACTCAGCTCAAATTAATTGCTTACTAACCGTAGAAATGGCTATCTCGTATATGCTATACACTATACAGTGCATACATTGTATGAATTGAACAGAGAATTTATAGCAAGGTTAAATGAGGCAAGCATAGCAAAGCTGTGTTACTTTGAAATAGTTGAATATTTTACAAATTTCATTATTATGCGAAGACCGTCGTAGCGCAGATTCACAGTGTCTGCCTGTTATCGCGGCTGTTAGTGAGTTCGATTCCAAAATTCAAATTCAAATAGGAAGAATTAATTATTTTAATTTTCATCGCTCTGACAACTAGGCAGGCGCGGGGTTAGGCTCTGCCACCCAACACACAAGGCCTCAAAAGGTGAAAAGTAGCAAACGCAGTTTCTTCACTAGGTTCCTACGGTTCCCTTTGCCAAGCCTACCATGTGTAGAATGTAGCGTGAAACCCAAAAAAAATACGTGATATACACAATTTTGGGTGTAAATCGATATTATAAGTTCGATTCTTCCTCGAATGAAATATTATGACCATCATCTGTCTGTTTACCTTCACCGCTGATGCATGATTCTTTCTTATCAACCTTCGGTTTTTCACATCTAACTATAACGCGCTTGCGTATGCTGTTAACTATTGAAGCTGGAAAGGATCCTCGCGGGGGCTGGCCTGATCTCCAATCCAGAATATTTTTACCAAGTTTTTACCATACACGTTAAGTTTATCATTTTAATGTAACCGGTTTTTCAGCTTTTCAGTCTTAACAACTGAATAACTTCCGCTGTTCATTTCCACATTATGTTTCTAGAAACTGAAATATCTTGACGAAAGATTATTTTTGCCTCTCTGATTTTAACTTATGACAGAAACGTAAAGGACAATGAGTATACACAAATTACAAAAACTAGCCACTAGGCTAACAAGACATTGTTAGTGTAGGGATATCTTCACAATAAGAATGTGAATACTTGTACCGCAACTTGTAAGCACTTGGCCGCGTTATCTTGTGAATTTTATTTCACCTAGTTCGCTGAATTATTTACTTCAATAACCTTTAGATGATCTATGCCTATTATATAACATATCGTAGTATTGTATTAAGCTGCTAGCACTCATTGTCCCTAAAAATATATGGCTAATATTTCTTTTATCGTCATGTATTCCACTAAATACGTAAGAAGAGAAAAAATAATAAGTTGTTTCTTCTCTTCTGTTCCATGGATTCATCGTGCGGGTGCCCATCGTGGGTGCCCATCGTGTTGTAGGAAGAGGAGCTCCGAGCAGCGATTGGGACTTGCGATTCAAGTGTAGGTTTAAAGGGCCCCTTTAAAAAGCATTAACGCTCACCTTCACAGTCCAAGCACCTCTCACTACCTAACCAAATTTCTAAAGCCGCCTTTGAAGTGCGTTCTATAAATGAGTTTGTGATAGTTCTGGATAGGCCGAGATCTTTTAGTAAACTATAGAGAGATTTCGGTGTTGTACCTCTCGCTCCTACTTCAACCGCATAAGATCCACGTAAGATCGAAATTATTGAGTTTAAGGTGGTGACTTTTCAGGATATTTGTTTCCCACGGAACTGTAAATTCAACCTTTACCTACACGTTTTAGGCTTCGAGAATAAAGAAAAATATCCGGTCTGGTTGACGAAACACAAATATCCTCAGGGATTCTATACTGTTTCCCATACATGTCCATCACAAGTGTCCAATCAGGAGCTGGATCTAATATAGAGAAAGGCTTTTGTGTAGGATTTCTATAAGAATCTTCTTTCGCTATTGAGAGTTTTCTAGTTGCTATGTTTCTCTGTACTCTTGCTACTGAAAGACTAACGGCTTCACGTATGATTTGTAGTAATTTATCGGGGCGCCACGAGTATTGACCGCTATCCAAGAGGACCCTACACCCCACCAGATTAAGCAACATAAACTGAGAAATAATATATCTACAGCAACACGCCGATATGTGAGTATGAGCGATAAACACGTATATCGTAAGGTCGAAATCACTGTAAATAATGTTCCATATAAATACATACAAATTATTTATAATTAGTGCCGAAAGCTAAGAAAATAGCAATTTAAACAAAAAAATATTTATGAATACCTTTAATTTTCTAATTGTCATTCAAGGTAGTTTGGCTATCAAAAGCTCTTTTTCTATAATAAATTGAATTGAATCGTAGCATACTAATATGTTTCCTTATTTTGTAGAGAAGGTGTGCTACCCATTGAAGTTGATTTTTAATTATTTTTACTTCTTTTTAATCGAGCTGAGTGAGGCCTTCAGTTAAGTTTCTAGTCGTTAATACATCTGATTGAACTATTAAGGTTGTTAATTAATTTTAAGTTTCTGAACTTCATAACTGTAACCTTCTAAGTGGTGAAACTCAATGCCTCGTCTTGTCTCGTAACCAGAGTAATGACTATATTAAATAAAATATTTTTATGGCTTCACGCTTTATGCCGCATATAGTGTTAAGACACTCTGCTCCCTCCCTATTTGAGGCATTGTGTGTGGAGTGGCGGAACTCAACGCCGCGCTTTGCCTAGTTGCCAGAGCGAAGAAAATGGAAAGGAAAAATCCATCTTCCCCGAGTGGGTATGGAACCCACAAACCGTCACGTTAACATACAGACGTTAGGCCTCTGCACTCACAACGACAAATTCTAAATTATTAGTTGAAATTCTAAATTAAATAATTAAATTCTATTTTAGTAAAACTAAGTTACCTAAGCTTTTATCATATAATATGGTAATGTAGCTTTTAATATAGCACTAACTAGTAACAACACTTAATTAATCAAACTAGTACTCTAGCAGCTGAGAGAAACAGTTTTATAAGTTTTAATGTTCATTTAATATCAGTTAAACACTAATTGACAATACTGAGTGCGGCTTATTATTTAATTATACTAACTTTAACAATGATACGGACCTGGGCTATGAACTGGAAAGCAATATAAACTTGAATAATAATTTGTTGTAAAACAAAAAGGTTGCACGGTTCGCAAGAGGGCGCGGGTTCGAGTCCTGCTGCGTTCAAATTTTTACATATTTTCTTTAAGTATTTTTTTATCCTCAGTATGGATTAACACTTTAAAAATCATAAAAATACAGAAAGGCCCGTTTAACTGTAACAAAAAACAAACATTTTTATTTATCACATAATATTCTTTTATATTCACTTTAGACTTTACTTGTTAAAAAGCGTAACATTTTTTCAATATTAATATTTGACCATTGTGACACGGTAAACCATTCAAGGCTCATCAAATCATTGTCTAACTGAAAATCGGTTGGTTGTGGGTTCGATACCCGTTCAGGGAAACAAATTATTAACAAACTCTCCATCCATGATAAGACAAAGTGGAGTGAATATGAAAGTCAAAGTATAGCTTCATATAGCTTCACGCTTTATCCCGCACAAGGCAGGGTAGACAGAGTGAACTGCAGGGACCGTGGGAACCTAGTGTTAAGACACTCCGTTGCTTAGTCCCTGCTTTTTCCGTCCCCGCTTTCCGCCGTTTTCGAGGCATTGCGTGTTGAGTGGCGGAACTCAACGCTGCGCTTTGCCTAGTTTACCAGGGCGAAGAAAATGGAAATAGAAAAATCCATCTTCCCCGACTGGGAATCGAACCCAGAAACCGTCGCGTTACAGGCAGACGTTGCGCCTCTGCGTCACGACGGTCTTCAACATTTAGTCAAAGTAGAAGTAAAAAAAATCGCATAATTATGTAAAAAAAATCGCATAAATCGCTTTAAAATGGCGGAATGCTAGTTAATTTTAAGACAAATAAAATAAATTTATTATTTCCTTCTATTACCTACATCTTGATATTTACATAAATTTTTGATCTCAAAAGTAAATTTTATCATGAAAAGGTCACAAATTGTTGTAAATCACATATTATCTTCGTAGCAAATTAAACACCGCCTTGGTGGGGGAGCGGCCTAAATAAGTTTGCATAGGCCCTCCGGGGATCGTCGCTTACGTGCCCTAAAAAACCTTTTATATTATGTGACGGATATTATTAAATATGTTAACGATGTGAGGACTAAAGGTTAAGTCGACATATTCATGGACGCCTTTGTTTTATATTTGTTATAAAATCGTTAAATAGACATATTACTATATTATATAAATATATTGTCCGTAATAGGACCGTCGTGGCGCAGAGGCGTAACGTGTGCCTGTAACGCGACGGTTTCTGGGTTCGATCCCCAGTCGGAGAAGATGGATTATTCTATTTCCATTTTCTTCGCTCTGGCAAACTAGGCAAAGCGCGGCGTTGAGTTCCGCCACTCAACACGCAATGCCTCGAAAAAGGCGGAAAGCGGGGACGGAGAAAGCAGGGACTAAGCAACGGAGTGTCTTAACACTAGGTTCCTATGGTCCCTGTATTTCCCTCTGCCTACCCTGCCATGTGCGGGATAAAGCGTGAAGCTACAAAAAAAATATAAATATATGTTTTATTATGTGTTCGGAGTCGAGTTGATAGAGAGAAACTACTAAAGACACTTCTCTAAACTTTATGCCTGAAATTGTGAATTTGACGTTTTGAATGCCAGAACTCAACGCTGCACTCTGTTTTTCTGAATGGAGAGGGAAAAGAAAAAAAATATAACCCCGAATAGGAATCGAACCCGCAACTCCTCAGCTCCACTACGTCACGATAGCGTGTGTTTATTACAGAAGAAATCACTTGCACAAATTAAAACAAATTAAAAAAGGAATGATATAGTAAAACTAAAGATTCAAAATAAAAATTCTTTCTAAGATATATTTTGCTGTTTTTCTTGACTTTATTATACCTTATTTTTACTAAGCAAGTTAAAAATTGTTATCTGATGTCATATACTCGTCATATACTCGTCATATACTTACGATGTTACTGCTCACCGCGTCATGGGAGAATTTTTTTTTTTTCAAAATAAACAATGTAAAATTGCTTGTTACCATTCAATGTCCCGTGTATTGAATAATTGAACAAATACGAAATAGTGAAAAGAATTCTAAACAAAGTTATCTCATTATACTTTGCTTTATTTAAGTGTATACTTGTAAATACATATAAATATATATTTTTTCTAGTTTTCAGTTCTTCAAGCTTCTGGAGCTTTACATAGTAAATATACAGTGAAAGCTTCCCTCACTACAACATAGCGAAACTTCTGTAACAATAAATCACGACGTCTCTCCCTACGTAAATGTTTATTTTATTAATGGCCTGTACACTTTATTTGCTCTCTATTCACACACGCCTCTTCAAAAGCTCAATTTTACTGCACATTCATCTAGCCCTACAATGAAGCTATTTTCAGCTGGAATGTAGTGCTTTTGTCCTGTTATATAAACATATACTTTTCATATTTACGTACAAACCCATATGGGTTTTGATTAACCTGAAAAAAAATCTACATATCCGATACTGAATGCAGTAGTGTTTAACAAAACAAAAACACTGAACAAGTAATTTTTATATATGCTTCTATTAAATAGGTTGATTTAAAATAGTTAGATCCATCCCAACTTGAACACGATGTGTCATTAATATTCCACCAAAATGAAGACTGCTCAATCTTAATTGAATGGCATAAAGAAAAACTTTTTAAAAAGTATGCCTCATGTTCCCTCAAACTAATTAAACTTGCTGTATTTTGTCAAATAGATTGAAAAACTTTTCATAAAATGTGAAATATGAGAATTTTTAGGTCCAATGGAAGCTTATATGAATGAGCTTTGAAGATATAGGAGTTATACATCCTCATGCTTATGAACACTTAGTTCTTAATTGAAATTTTAATATAACTTATCATAGAGAAGTTGACAATGTCAAAACAGTACGCTGTTCGGTTTTCCTCTCGAATTTAAGACATTTAGTGTCAATTTGCAGAGCTCAACGCATTACTATAAACATTTTTAGGAACCACTAAGTTTCATTAATATCAGGAAGTTCTTCTTCATTATTCTTCATTAAAAATTCAATCGCGTCGAAGCCTATATGAATTTTGAATACGAAAGCTTTTACCCACATTTAATTATGCCGTACAATGGACTTGAACAAATTGGAAATTTTCAATTATCAGGTAAAATGGTAGGTAAATCTATCAGTAATGCATCAACGCTGTCGGGTAGAAATAAAAGACCGCAGCTGTTATGCAATTGGCTCGGTTATTCATTGCAAAGTGAATATCGAGTTTTAGTTTCTATTTCTTCATACATTTGAGGTAAATGTGGTGGAGTTGTGAAATATCTATATGTACAAGATTTTTGGGTCTTTTGGTTTGGGTTTTTGGGGAATGTCTATATAGGTAATTTCTCTCGAATTATTTAAACTAATGTGGTGTTGAATACTATCTGAAGTAAAGAACATTTGTGATTAAACTTATATATCTATTCTAAGTACATAAAATATATATTATTTTAATTATGTAATCAACTCATCTATATCTATTCCTTGCAACTGGCGGGTGCTTAGTTAATAATTTAAGTAATTTTATTTTTAAATCTTATTAAAACTTGTATATATTTATATATTGTGTATTTTATTTAAATCATTGTTATTATTAATATTTATATTATATTATTTTAAAAATCTAAGTATTGCAAATAGTGATATAGAAATTAACGACTCTTTCCAATCCTTTTCCTCGTCTTCCAGTGGGTCGAGTAGTACAGACTTTCTCAGTATTCCCTCACTAAGTGATAACCTTGATAGTAATTTCTCAGATGTTGGGAAAAATTTTAATATTGTTCATATCAATGCACAAAGTATTCCTGCCCATTACTCAGATCTTCTCACTTCATTCAATAATAGTAATATTCATGCAATATTAGTATCACAGTCGTGGCTAAAGCCGTGTCTTCAATCGACTTCTTATTCACTCCCAGGGTTTCATCTGATTCGTAACGATCGTATAGGTCGCTCCGGGGGTGGAGTTGCTATATACCTGCGCTCACAAATAATATTTAATATTATTGCTCAGTCGGAGCAGCAAGCAAATGGTATCCCGGAATTTCTTTTTATAGAAGTGCTCCTTTCCCACACTAAGGTGTTGCTAGGAGTTTACTATAGCCCAAACCTTACGATTGATTACTTTTCATCACTTGAAACCCTGTTAGAGCAACTTAAGCCATTATACCCTCACACAATTTTAATGGGCGATTTTAACACTTGCCTATTAAAAGATGATCATCGAGCGACTCGTTTGAAGTCCTTGGCTACTGGTGCTAGTATGCATATACTTCCTCTCGCTGCTACCCATAAATTTCCTAATTGTGTACCTTCACTTCTGGACTTAGTTCTTGTCTCATCTATTCCTCATGTTGAAAAATATGGTCAACATCCTGCAATAGCTTTCTCTTATCACGATCTTATTTATTTATCATATAAAATAAAACCTCCAAAAGCGAAATCAAGAATTCTTCTGCGACGTAATTTTGGTGGAATAGACTGGAAACAACTGCATGAGGACGCGACGTTCATTAACTGGGATGATATTTCTAATTATGATACAATTGATGATCAAGTTGTTGCTTTGAATAGGTTGTTACTACAACTTTATGATAAACATGCTCCATTACGTCCTGTTCGATTGAGACATCTTCCGGCACCTTGGTTGACTGAAGACATAAAATCCCTACAAAATAAGAAAAATGCAGCAAAATTACGCTATAAATTAAACCCGAATGATAAAAATAGATTGAAATACAAAAAAGCTCGTAACCATTGCAACAGGGTGTGTAGAGACCAACAACGACGCCATATTCATAAATCTGTAATCGAAGAAAACGACCCTTCGAGAGTATGGAAATTTCTTGAAACAATAGGAGTAGGTAAAGCTCGTCAAAGTGTAAATCCTCAAAATATAGACTTAAATAAGCTTAATAAGCATTTCTCCTCTTCTAGTAGCATTGATGATACTACCAAGCAAAACACACTAAATCAATTTACTGCTTTGACCTCTCCTAACGTTCCTAGCTTTTTCTTTAATCAATTTACGGAAAGTGTTGTTGAGAGGAATACTATGGCAATCAAGTCTGATGCTTTTGGAGCTGATTCTGTCAGTCGTAAAATGATCATCCCTTTACTTGATATATTATGTCCTCTTCTGACGTCCATGCTCAATTTTTCCATTAAAAGCTGCGTGTTTCCTTCAGCATGGAAGGAAGCACAAATCATTCCCTTACCCAAAAAGAATAATCCCACCTGTGATAACGATTATCGGCCAATTTCCATTCTCCCTTTCCTATCTAAAGTCCTGGAACGCCTAGTGCAAAATCAACTTACACATTTCCTTTCTAAAAATAACCTTCTCAATCCTTTACAATCTGGTTTTCGTCCTGGTCATAGCACGACAACTGCACTTCTTAAAATTGCAGATGACATTAGAGAAAGTATGGACAGAAAACAGCTCACAATATTAGTTTTGCTAGATTTTAGTAATGCTTTTGGTACCGTCGATTTTGACATCTTGCTTGCCACTTTAGCTTCTCTTAACATATCTCCTAACGTAATTGATTGGCTTCGTAGTTACCTGTATGGTCGCCGGCAGCGTATACGAATTAACGATTCGTATTCAGACTGGTCACATATGAGTGCCGGTGTTCCACAGGGTGGCGTGTTGTCTCCTCTTTTATTTTCTCTTTTTATTAATAATATTTCTCATCATATCTCTTCTCTTTACCACCTCTATGCAGATGACTTATAAATTTATTGGCGTTCACAAGTATCTGAAATGCGTGCTGCAATTAATTTTATAAATTATAACCTATTAAACATATCCAGATGGAGTAGGTCTTTTGGACTGCAACTAAATCCAAGCAAGACACAAGCTATAATTGTCGGTAGTCCAAAGCTTATTTCTAAACTTGACGTGAGCACCTTGCCTGCTTTAACTTTAGAAGGTCAAATAATACCGTTTCAAAAGACAGTTAAAAATCTTGAGATTATTTTTGACCAAAATATGTCTTGGGATCCGCAGATCGGCCAAGTTAGCAGAAAAATGTTTGCATCAGTTGGGAATCTTTTTAGATTGCGTAATTTTCTACCTATTCCAACTAAAATTACGTTAGCACAATCTCTCCTTCTACCAATACTTGATTACGCTGATTCATGTTATCTGGATCTAAAAGAGGAGCAGTTAAACAAACTTGAGCGGTTACAAAATCTTGCTATTCGGGTTTCATATTCAAAACACTCAAAAAATATGCTTCATTATAGGTTGATTTAAAATAGTAGATCCATCCCAACTTGAACACGATGTGTCATTAATATTCACCAAATGAATACTGCTCATCTTAATTGAATGGCATAAAGAAAACTTTTTAAAAAGTATGCCTCATGTTCCCTCAACTAATTAACTTGCTGTATTTTGTCAAATAGATTGAAAAACTGTTATAAAATTTGAAATATGAGAATTTTAGGTCCAATGGAAGCTATATGAACCAATTTGACAGATATAGGAGTTATATATCCTCATGCTTAGAACACTAGTTCTAATTAAAATTTAATATAACTAATCTAGAGAAGTTGACAATGTCAAACAGTACGCTGTTCGTTTCCTCTGCGAATTTTGACATTTAGTGTCAATTTGCAGAGCTCAACGCATTACAATAAACTTTTAGGAACTAAGTTTCATTAAGATCAGGAAGTTCTCTCTATCATTATTCTTCATTAAAATCACTCGCGTCAAGCCTATATGATTTTGAATACGAAACTTTTACCCACATTTAATTATGCCGTACATGGACTTGAACAAATTGGAAATTGTCATTATCGTAAATGGTAGGTAAATCTATCGTAATGCATCAACGTCTGTCGGGTATGAAATAAAAGACCGCAGCTGTTATGCATTGGCTCGGTTATTCATTGCAAAGTGAATATCGAGTTTTATTTCTATTTCTTCATACATTTGAGGTGATTGGTGGATCAATGAAATATCTATATGTACATGGTTTTTAGGTTCCTGGGGGTTTTGGGAATGTCTATATAGCTATTTCTCTCGAATTATTTAAACAAATGTGTGTTAACTACTATCTGAAGTAAAGAACATTTGTGATTAAACTTATATATCTATTCTAAGTAATAAAATTAATTATAGAAAAAGCTATTTGGTAAAAAAGATTTTGTTGTGCTTGAAAAATTAACCCATTTCCATTTGAAATTCTTTGATATTTGATAAATTTTATTAATATCCCAAAGTGGTGTAGAAAAACTAACAGATTGACAGTTGTTATAGCTTTAGGGTATGCAGAGAAAACACCCTGTTTTCCGTTTACCGACATATTTCTTAGGAATATGCGGAGTTTAGCGCGGCTACAAATCCAGTAATGTTTTATAATCTTCTGTTCTGTTCTATGGTAATGGCGTTCCGAGCGTGCCAGTTGAGCACAATTCACTTCACCAATGTCACGTTGTATGGAGAATACACGAAGGAAAATGTACGGTGAAAAAAGAAAATAAGCTTTACACAATAATTCTTAGTAATAGGCGGAGTTTAACGCCGCTACAAATCCAGTAATGTTTTATAATCTTTCTCTATTGTTGCAGGTGCTGATATCGTACTTAAGAAAGTACCACTGACCTAAACAGTTTGTTAAAATCAAATATAATTATTGATATTGACATTAAAGTTAAATAGTGGAATATATCGAAATGTGATTTTGTGATCTGTTACTATTAATTAAAATATAGGTCTAACAATGTTTTTTACATTACGTTGGTTGATCGTTCTTATAAGTGTTATGTGGTGTGTAAGAAGTCAGCAGGAAGTCCTTATTGAAGAATCATGTAAGTATTTATTTATTAAATTTTTTTATAGCTTTAGCTTTTTTCTTTTTATGTATACTGAGGGGTAGAAAGCGAGGAAATGAAATAATTGAAATGAATACCTTTAATATGTATTTACTAGGGTAAGCTGGTTGAGTGTAGTGTTATGACACTGTGGTCCAAAATTTATTCTAAATTTTCATAGCAAGAAAAATCAACAGCATGCTTGGGAAGAGAAAGAAAATATATAATCTGTTGTGTCGAACTTCTCGAAAATAGAGCACAACCCAAATTCTATTGCTTTTGTTGTTATATAGGTATATAGGTATATTCCTTCATCCTTACCGTGAACATCTAAGCCCACTTCATTAAGACACACCTTGGGATGAACCGAATATAGTACTATAGTTCAGCAATTATTTTGCGATAGTTAGTAAAGATTAACGTACTGGTTGTCGTTCACTTTTTAATGAGGACTACTTATATATATATATATATATATTTATATATATATATATATATATATATATATATATATATATATATATATATATATATATATATATATATATATATATATATATATATATATATATATATATATATATATATATATATATATATATATATATATATATATATATATATATATATATATATATATATATATATATATATATATATATATATATATATATATATATATATATATATATATATATATATATATATATATATATATATATATATATATATATATATATATATATATATATATATATATATATATATATATATATTATATATATATATATATATATATATATATATATATATATATATATATATATATATATATATATATATATATATATATATATATATATATTTATTTAATAAATTTACGAAATTTCCACAATATCAATCATCAATATAATATTGTGTTTTCCACTACCACCAATGTAAAATATTCCTTCTTGTAATTCTTTAAATACTCAACTCAATACATAGTATGACATGTTCCCTTTTAATTATTATAAATAAACATATATACGTATATAGTTTGTGTACGTTGATAACGATCGGTGTGACCATCATGCTACTGGTTTTTATATGTCAGATGCAACTTATAGTTATGGTGAAGTATAATTTTATATTAATTTGTGTGTGTTATTTCTGATTAGGATATATTTGATGGTATTGATGTAGTGGCGTAGTGAAGCAGCATTTGGATCGTGATTGTATTTTTAATGGTAAATGTTGCTATTAGTTCCCCAATCGGATAATTGAAATATTTTAACCATCCCACTCAAATGTGATAAACTAGAGTTTCATAAACTATGCGTGAAATATGTCGGATTCGAGTTTTTCAGTCGTAAGTGTCTTGATATTATGTACTCCCTACTTACAATGTTTGATATTAAGACACAACGTGCATCTTTCGAGACGTTGCGTATTTAGTGGCGAATCTTAACCTCTTTGCCTAGCTGCCGGAGCGATGAAAGTAAAAATAACACATTCTTCCCGAGCAAAATCGAATCCACAAACTGTCGCGTTTACAGGATATGCTACATTTCGCATCTGTGCCCTAAAAGTGCACTCAGGTTCTCCACTGCTATATGCATCAGAAATTTATACGTCCATATAGAAAATATAATATAAATTACAATGAAATATTATACGCACCTTTATTAGCTATGTTATTATTAATATATAAGTTGCCATAACAAGTTACCAAAAATAGATAGTAATTAATATTAGCAGTAACATTTTAATTAAATCTCGAGGGTATTTCAAAGCTCATATCATTAATTGAATTAACGCTTTCATTAATAACAGGAAGAGATTGTCATGCTTAGTTTTACTTTGGAAAGCTTGTTCGTAGGAAGTTTGTTTGTTTTAAATTACGTATGTATATATTTTATATGTATATTAATTATGGATAATAATGAAATTTACTTACAATACAAATGTTATTGTATATATATTTTAGTTTCACGCTTTATCCCGCACATGGCAGGGTAGGCAGAGGGAACTGCAGGAGCCATAAGAACCTAGTGTTAAGACACTCCGTTGTTCTTTTTCAAGGCATTGCGTGTTGAGTGGCGGAACTCAACGCCGCGCTTTGACTAGTTTCCAGAGCGAAGAAAATGGAAATAGTTTCCATCTTTCTCGAGTGGGAATCTAACCCTCAATCTGTCGCGTTTACAGGCAGACGTTTACGCCTCTGCGCCACGACGGCCACACGATATATGATATACATATATACCTATAATAGTAATAATATATGCAATATTTATGTAGTGGATTCAATCTAGTCTTATTACAAAAAAATATGTTTATTATATTCTTTATTGCACAAAATAGTTACATTCAAGAAATATAAAAATAAAGTTTAATTGACGATGATGGTAGGCTTATACCTTCTTCTTCTTTTTCTCTTTGTTTATGGCGTTCCGAGAGTGCTAGTTTAGCATAATTTACTTCGCCAATGTCACGTTGACAGGCTGATTTCTATAAGAAATCTCTACCAGCCAACCAATGGAAGACATATCTTGATATGTCAAATAAACACGAGAAGGTGTAAGTATTACAAGAAAATTATGTTATTTATATACACTTTAGTATTAAATACATAACAATAATAATTAAAAAAAAATCAGACAAATATGCCTCATATATAGGTACATATACAGACATACATACATATTTATATATAGATAATTCTACTTAAAAAAACTACGCAGTTCTTTTTCTATATATTTTAAACAGAGGGTATGTTAGATGGCAGCATCTAACTAAAATAATACAGTTATAATAATAATGGAAATCAATATACTACATAAATAGGTATGTATTACCTTACCTACCCAGCTACCTACATACCCATCTACCTTACCTAACAAAAATAATTAGTAAAAGTACTGTACCTTTTCTTTTATTTTAAATTATTTTTGTTAGGTATAAATTAGAATACCTAACAAAAATAATTTAAAGTAAAAAGAAAAGGTACTTTAATATTTTTTTAACTTCACGCTTTATCCCGCACATGGCAGGGTAGGCAGAGGGAACTGCAGGAACCATACGAACCTAGTGTTAAGACACTCCGTTGCTCAGTCCCTGCTTTCTCCGTCCTCGCTTTCCACCCTTTTTCGAGGTATTGCGTGTTGATTGGCGGAACTCAACGCCGCGCTTTGACTAGTTTCCAGAGAGAAGAAAATGGAAGTTGAAAAGTTCATCACCCCCGAGAGGGGATCGAACCCACAAACCGTAGTATTAACAGGCATACGCTTACACCTCTGCGTCACGACGGCCCTCAGGTACTTTAATATTTATAATAAATACTTTGAATGTTTGTAATATTGTAATATGTTCAAGTTTAAAAAATTATATAAAAAATGTAACAATAACCACAATACTTTCAATTTATACACGCTTTATTCTACTGAACATGACATTTGATATTAGCAATTTAAATGTAGGCCCCAGCGTAAACCTTTCGCCCCATATTAATTAAGGTAATTAAAACAAATAACACGTCCACTTTACAGCAGTGACGGTTTCAGCTGCAATATTCATTATGGCATTATGTTTGCAATGAAAACTGGCCATTTTGTGTAATGAGTCCTAATAAGATTCGTTTTACAAAATCCTTTACTAATGTTTTTAACTGGAATAGCCTAAATAAAGTGCTATTAATTTTGCTTGTTTAGATATTATTATCATTATAAGGCTAGCTTTTGTCATTTGGCTTTCTGAAATCGCGTCAAATGTAAACAAATTAGATTTGTATAAGGTAATACTGAATACAAGTACTAATTACAGACATTAATTATTTGTCGGGATACCTAAATTTGCTACTTGGAATTCTCGAGTTTGAGAATCATCGTGGCGCAGAGGAGCAACGTCTTCCTGTAACGCGACGGTTTCTGGGTTCGATCTCCAGTCGGCGAAGATGGATTTTTATATTTCCATTTTCTTCGCTCTGGCAACTAGGCAAAGCGCGGCGTTGAGTTCCGCCACTAGACACGCAATGCCTCAAAAAGGCGGAAAGCGGTGACAGAGAAAGCAGGGCCTAAGCAACGGAGTGTCTTAACACTAGGTTCCCACGGTCCCTGCAGTTTCCTCTGCCTACCCTGCCATGTGCGGGATAAAGCGTTAAGCTAAAAAAAAATTCGAGTATATCGAGTTTGGATAAATTTAATTTCGATTTTGTGGTAATTTCGGTGTTATTTAAAATTTTTGATTTATTATAAAAAACATAGATAAAAGATCTCGGCCTGTCTAAGACTATCATCAGTTCATTTTTGGTATAAACTTCAAATACGGTACTAGAAGATTTATTAGAACTTTTGTTAGTTAAAGAGAGTACTTCGGGCAGTTGAGATAAGTTCTAATATATGTTTCAAAATCAATGTTATCTTGTTTTCGTATTGTCAATATTAGTTATAAATTTATCGGTAGCTACTTGATAGCAGCATTTATTTTTATTTCAAGTAGTCTTAAAGACAATTCGAACCGTCATGGCGCAGGGGCGCCAGGGGGGGCGTAAGACTGTAAACGCGTCGGTTTGAGGGTTCGATTCCTACTCGGGGAAGATGGATTTTTTAATTTTTGTTTTAATTTTCTTCGCTCTGCAAACTAGGTAAAGCGCGGCATTGAGTTCCACCACTCAACACGCAATGCTTCGAAAAAGGCGGAAAGCGGGGACAGAGATTGCAGGGACTAAGCAACGAAGTGTCTTATCACTAGGTTCATACAGTTCCTGCAGTTCCCTATACCCTGCAATATGCGGGATAAAGCGTAAAGCAAAAAAAAACAATTCGAATTAGAGTCTGAGATTAGCACGTCAAAGAAACTCGATAAATATATCTATATAATATTATTTAATATATAAACATTAAAAGTTCATTACAGAGTTTTAAACAGAATAAAATAAACGTATATTAATTAAAAAATAATATATTAAATATCTACAAAAAAATAGTTAAATAATTTTGTTTTATTAAGATGGTATATATAATTTACATACAGTGATAAAAATTGAATGCTTTATAAGCACGTAAGGAAAGTTAATATATATTTTTCTTAACAACATTTACTCGATTGACATTTACTAACTTGACATAATTCAATACAATTACAATCAGTGCATTTCTTAAATCCTCCCTTTCCATCGCGACAAACACAATACATTTCGCGCCGTCTGTAGGAATGCAGAAACAGCCATCTTTCTTGCATTTGCAAGAATCTTCACACTCACAGTCGTCGCAACGTATTATGTCACCATTCTTGTCAAGACAAACGCAGACGCACGCTTGACCGTCAGTTTCAATGCAGTAGCATCCAGCTTTGTCACATTTCTTCGCACTAACTTTAGGGCCGCAAGTACAATCAGTGCATTTCTTAAATCCGCCCTTTCCATCGCGACAAACGCAAACGCAACTCGCGCCCTCAGTAGGAATGCAGAAAACAGCCATCTTTCTTGCATTTGCAATAATCTTCACACTCACAGTCGTCGCAACGTATTATGTCACCATTCTTGTCAAGACAAACGCAGACGCACGCTTGACCGTCAGTTTCAATGCAGTAGCATCCAGCTTTGTCACATTTCTCGCACTAACTTTAGGGCCGCAAGTACAATCAGTGCATTTCTTAAATCCGCCCTTTCCATCGCGACAAACGCAAACGCAACTCGCGCCCTCTGTAGGAATGCAGAAAACAGCCATCTTTCTTGCATTTGCAATAATCTTCACACTCACAGTCGTCGCAACGTATTATGTCACCATTCTTGTCAAGACAAACGCAGACGCACGCTTGACCGTCAGTTTCAATGCAGTAGCATCCAGCTTTGTCACATTTCTTTGCACTAACTTTAGGGCCGCAAGTACAATCAGTGCATTTCTTAAATCCGCCCTTTCCATCGCGACAAACGCAAACGCAACTCGCGCCCTCTGTAGGAATACAAAAACAGCCATCTTTCTTGCATTTGCAAGAGTCCCCACACTCACAGTCGTCGCAACGTATTATATCACCATTCTTGTCAAGACAAACGCAGACACACGCTTGACCGTCGGTTTCAATGCAGTAACATCCTTCTTTATCACATTTTTGGATATACATTTGCAATCTTCACATTTTTTGTTCTTAGTGGATGCATTTGGCAAGCTATCACGAGCGCCGCACGACATTTTGTTAGAGTTTTGATTAATCTGCAACAATAGAAGCTTAGCTTTAGTAATAGTTAAATAAACGTACGACTATTTATAAAAAGTATTATGTATGTTTTCGAACACAAATATTTTGTCTAACTACATTTAATTACTAATCGGGTTAATTATATAATTGATTGGTATAGAAGGTGATTATTATTATATTTAAAATGTTCTCCACATAGAGTTGTATGAAAATTTATTTTTTCATAATATTCTTACTATATACTTTTCATAACACGTGAAGTGTGTGAGATATTATTTCACACAACACTGAACGGGTTACGCTCATGACGCTATACTTTTATTACACTTCGCTTCACTTCTTACAAAAATCACTTGTTGAATTTTTATATATTTTTATGTCTACAATATATTTAAATTATATTTTATACGCAAAAAGTTGTGCCCACATATTCTTGATTCTCTCTTTTCAAGAGCAACCTAAGATCACATTGTTCTTGGATCCTGTGTATGTACAAAGAGGATCTTCAACATTACACAAGTAGGTATAAGTACAACAATTTTGTTTCATTAAATATTATGAAAATTTATTATTACTATGAAAATCGTTTTATAAAAATTATAGATTAAAAGTAAGTAAATAAATGGAAGAGGCGTAATTTCTGCTTGTAAACACATTAGGGTTCGATTCCCACTCGGGGAAGCTACGCCTCGAAAAAGGCAGAAAACAGGAACAAAACGCAGAGACGAAGGAACGCAATGTCTTAACACTAGATTCCTATAGTTTTGCAGTTCCCTTTGTCTACCCTGACGTGTGCGGGATAAAGCGTAAAGCTAGAAAAAAAATTTAGAGTTACTTGTATTTATTTTTACTTAATAAGGTTTTTGAGTGGCGGAACTCAACACCACGCTTTGAGAGACCACAGTCCAGACCATAATTTAAAAGAAATATCTTAAAAATCCAGAACTAATCATTCAAAATATACTACACTCTATTGACAAAAACAACGTAAACAAACAAGATAACAGAGCAACATTATCAATACTTACAATGCGTGTTAACAGTTGATTCACTTAGTATATTATGACGCTCCATTGATAAGAACACTATATATATGACTATATGTACCTAGTAACATATATCGTGTGCAAATCTACTACTAGTGCCGTGTACAAATCGGTTGAGTGCAAAATGTGCCGTGTGAATGATTTTAACGTAAGGTGATTTGACGGGTCCTATAACTTTATCTTTTTCTTAATCGATTTCGGTTAAGTAGGTAGGTTTTTGAAAGATTATTTTTGTTGTTTTTGATTTCTGGTGTATATGTTTAGCACACATGTATGTAAAAATGTTCTGGATAGAAACATTCCGCATAGGATATACACTAGGTTCCTTCTGCCTGCTCTACTATATACATGATAGAGGGTGTTTAATTTGTGTTTTTAGTTCTTATTTTTCTATTTGTTGTATCGATCTTGAAATAACAAACAAAATTGATTCCTTAATATAGAAAAGATATTTTGACATTAATCTCAGGAAAAATCTCCAAATAATATTCTTTACACTTATTCATTTTCTATATTATTATAATAAATTTCTATATTATTTAAAAAAAAATATTTAAATTCCATCTAGATATTGTAAGTCTTCAACTTTAACGTCTATAATTACATCAATATTTAAAACAACCTATACTACTTACTTTTACGACCGGTATTCACTAGTGTTTAGTGTTACTCTATGTAGTTTGGTCTTGGTGCTAGTTAAAGTAGAGTTGACCTTCTCTCCACTAGTTTTAAATTCACTCATATAAATAAGATGTACGTTTTTTTTTCTAGCTTCACGCTTTATCCCGCATATTGCAGGATAGGCAGAGGGAACTGCTGGGACCTTATTAACCTAGTGTGAAGACACTCCGTTGCTTAGTACCTGCTTTCTCCGTCCCCGCTTTCCGCCTTTTTCGAGGCATTGCCTGTTGAGTGGCGGAACTCAACGCTGCGCTTTGCCTAGTTGCCAAAGCGAAGAAAATGGAAATAGAAAAATCCATCTTCCCCGAGTGGGAATAGAACCCTCAAACCGTCGCGTATACATTCAGACGCTTACTTCTCAGCGCCACGAGGGTCCTCGATCGAAGTTACATTACAGATTGTATTTTTGTCTATAGCTATTCAATATCTGTGTGCTAAATCTTTTTAAGATTATTCAAAGCAATTTTTTAATTTTACCATGGAGCTAAACGGTACTCTTTGTTTTACAAGAGCGTAGAATTGGTAATTTCGAACTCGTATACCATAGTATATCGTAACAGTTGTATACTGTCCCATTGCATTACAATGCCTCATATATTTGTTTTGAAGCTTCACACTGTATGCTGCTAGTGTTAGTCTATATTGGGTGGGACTCGACGCCACGCTTTATCTTTATTACTAAGGCGAATGAGGCGAAAATAAATATAATAAATAATAGCGAAATAGAAAAAAATAATAATTTGGCCCGATTGGAAATTGAACCCAAAACCGTCACGTTTACTAATATTTAATATCACTGAACACTTCAATATTAGTTTTGTTTGAATCACGCAATAATTAAAACATTAAAACATAAAATCTTTCATTTCCCTAACAATAGCCTAAATTCGCCTGTAAAAAGTGTACAGTTTACTATTTAAACCGAGTTGTTATTATTTTATGACTAATCAAATAATATGACCAGTCATAAAATTATACTGTGTAATTGAAGAAATAAACTCAAGGTTTCTCAAAAATATGAAATTTCAAGCCGATAATATCGTGAATGCTTTGAACGACTTAAATCCTTACTACAAAGTGGTATAACCATGAAATATTTTTTAAAAAGCGTGCTGCTTTGCTATTGAGGACCGTCGTGGCGTAGAGGCGGAAGCGTCTGCCTGTAAACGCGACGGTTTGTGGGTTCGATTTCCACCACTCAACAAGTTGAGTTCCGCCACTCAACAAGCAATGCCTAGAAAAAGGCGGTAAGTGGGGACGGAGAAAGCAAAACCTAAGCAACGGAGTGTCTTAACACTAGTTTCGTGTGGTTCCTGCAGTTCCCTCTGCCTACCCTGCCATGTGTGGAATAAAGCGTGAAGCTAAAAAAAAAGAATATGGTGCTTTATGTATTATTATATAAGCAAACATGCTATTTAGCAGAACTGTACTGAATCATACTCGTACTGAATCATAAAAATTTTTGACTAGTATATGTTGCCAGGCCATTATGAACCTCATCAGAAGGCTCAAGATCACCTAGAAGGCTACATATGTAGCCCTTAAAGACTAAAGTTGCTTCAATATTTTACTTATACTTGTAACAATCGCTGAAAGTTTCGTTTTGTCTACATTAAAATAACTAGAAAAACTCATATGTAACTATGTACATATATGTACATATATGCTGTACTGGTTACTACTGTACGGTAACGTGGTGCTCAGGTTGTGACTGCAATACTATTTCTATTCTACGATGTCATTAAATTTTCTTTTTTTAACATGATTTCTTCCACAATCAAATATATACAGTTTAATTCTCTCCATAATCTATTTATCTAATTTAATAATCTCCATAATTTAATTCTCTCCATAATCTATTAATATTAAAGAAATAATTAATTAATAAAACAAGGTTAGGCCACGTTTCTCTGGCTGCATTAACACGCGAGACGTGCATTATTCCAAATTCCATAGTTTGGTTTGGCGGCAGTTAAATCAATTCCTATACACAATAGACGCCCGTTGAATACGACATTTCATACTATTAACGGCTTTTCAATGGGCGACTGAGCCAACTATGCATCAAACTTAATGTTATTTGTGAATGGCAGCGTAAAAACGTTATAGAAAAATTGTTTGCTCTCATAGAAATAGTTAGAATAACATGTTTCAGTTGTTTTTTTGTCATTTTTCGGATTTACCGACTGTTGATTATATTAAGGGTATTAGTAGGGATGTAGTTATTTTTATAAATATGTATATTAAAATATTATTTTCATATGTCTTTATTTAAGTATTTTTTCCATCCTGGCAGTAAACAATTTAAATCATAAAATAGATAAAGTACTATCTACTTAGATATATGTGGACCATACCGTTGTCTGAACATTTCCTCTCTATTTTAGAGATAACAATTCAGGAATATTGAAATTTTATTACCATTCATATGTTATGTACTTGTAGCTGCAGCTTTGTGTTTTGAATGAATATTTTAAATTATAAAGGCAATTTTAAATGTTTTAAAAACTACGTGTCTTTATGAAAATAAGTAAAACTGTGACATTTTTTTGCATTTTCGAAGCTTATTGATTGACAATCCTAAAATTACTCAATATAAAAAAATCGGAGGACCGTCGTGGCGCAGAGGCGCAACGTCTGCCTGTAACGCGATGGTTTCTGGGTTCGATCCCCAGTCGGGGAAGATGGATTTTTCTATTTCCATTTTCTTCGCTCTGGCAAACTAGGCAAAGCGCGGCGTTGAGTCCCGCCACTCAACACGCAATGCCTCGAAAAAGGCGGAAAGCGAGGACGGAGAAAACAGGGACTAAGCAACGAAGTGTCTTAACACTAGGTTCCTATGGTCCCTGTAGTTCCCTCTGCCTACCCTGCCATGTGCGGGATAAATCGTGAAACTACAAAAAAATTAGAAATCCGAAACTAACCCGTTCCGGTAGTAAGATGACTTATAAAAGGCAAATTCTATGTTATTAACCATTGTAGAGTTTCGAAATATGCACATCTATAAAAATTAAGCATTGCCTGAAGAATGGATGTTGGCTCGTTAAAGTTGATTGCTTTAGTGTTGCATTAGTGTCGATATCGATATTTTTTTATTTAAGTATTTAATATTTAATAAATTAAGTTTCGGAATGGCGAGGTAAAATTTAAGAAGATTTAGTGATAATTCACTACTTTATTTTTTGACCATTAAATGTAATGTAGTTTTTTTTATTAGAGAAGACGTTTATTGTCGGAAGTAAAACCTTTGTCTTATATAAATAGACAAGTCAACGGATAATATTTATAACTAAATATAAGCGTTCAACCGTGAAGGAATAAAAACTAAAGACCGCACTTCTCCAAAGCACCACACTGTCGTCATGATTACATGAAATTGAAAAAATGAAGCAAGTGAAATCTGATACTGAATATACAATAGTTATTGATTGACATGAGTGACAATAAAGCAACGGTATTCAAATGTAATTTATAGTTATTACTTACTGTGATTCTAAAAAAATTGCAATTTTATATTTCTATTCGATAGATAGTTTGTTAAATTTATTTAATAACTACAAGCAGAGTCATCGATGCGTGCCATACTTTTTGCTATAGCAATATGTATGTAACGCCATTCAGTTGTATAAAATATCAGATATAATGTAGGTAAGGTAATGTGTGTTTAATATTTTAATTCTTCATAAGCGTTATTTTTGAAATATAATAGCGTACTGCACTTCTACATAAACTTACGCTATAAGTACGCATAAATTTCATGCAATTTTTTTAAAATGTTTGTATGCTGAAATCAGCAATACGTTTGGAATACACATGTACATTTATTTTATTTCAAAACCATACATTTAAAATTGCCGTATTTAAATTTTATTTGATAGTCACTTTGTGGCTTGCCACTCCTTAACAATTAGCTTTGTTTTTTACCAGAGCGAGGAAATTAAATAATTCAATATCAATGGAACCACAACCTTCGAATTTACGGTCACACAATGTGCTACTTTTATTGTGCAACCGAAAAAATTATCGATTCAGAATATCGATTATTCAAAATTAGTTATTCTCCAACACTATTAACAAAAAACCCCCCGCGCCAGGTGTTTTCAATTTGCTCTCGAAACGACGCAAAAGGTAACATCGGTACATTTCTGTAAAATCTTAAAACTATTCGACTGTTAATTTAGTTTACGTAAAATAGCTCACATGTTACTACTTTACTTACATCTTTTATCTTCTTAAATATTTCTACATCTTTTATCTAACTTTAGATGCCAATAGTAAAACATTATAAAACTGTTAGAACAAAATTTCATTATTTTTATAATATTTACTATTATGTATATATCTTTTAATATTTTTATAATTTAGCTAAAACCTCACTTGTAGATAACAACAAAAAATGCATTTTTTCTCAAACGTTTCCAGTATAATCAGGCAGTTATTGTATTAAGACGCGGTATCGTGCACGTCATTATTATCTCGGAATAACGAGATGCCTTTGACGCGGATGCTGTAAAAGGAATCGTTTAGCTTTTGTATACTTGATTTACGATTATTTCGTAGAATAGTCCAAATTGAGATGAATTCTGAAATTGGTTAAAGCTTTGTTATTTATATCTAGAGGTTTTGTTTTTAATATTTTGTAAGGCAGTTTACGTCATCGTGGTATGATCTTGATAAAATCTAATGATTTTGATTTTTTCTATCACGAAGGGAACGATTTATTATTAGCTACTAACTTAACTATTTCGTGGCTTTACTTGCTTCTTATAATCATTCATATTTAAAACTGAACTGCGTTTGTTTACGACATCATGGGCCGGTTTCTCCTCTTGCTGATAAAGTCTTAGATGAAAAAATAATTACTTGTAAGTCAGATAAACAACAAATTTTGGTTTTAAAGCTCTCATATATAAATATCTAGCAAGTATCTAGGTGGTAGAGTCATGTTGTCAGTGATGAAAACCCTTGGGTAGACTCGACCGGATACTTACCACCCTCGGCATTTAAAACCGGCGTTAAGTAGTGGTTTTTTCTGTCACTGCGTTTCCGAATTAGGTAATGCCGAGTTTCGTTCTGGGCGCTCTCTAAGGCAATACTTGACAACTTTAGCCGGCCTTCCTTTCTGCCGTTACGTACAGAGAATGACATCCTGGTCCATACGGCCAAAGAGTAAGCCGACCTCCAGGGAACTCTCTTTGCGTCAAACTCGACTCTTGATGACCAAGGTAAGACAGCTCCGACGATTCCGAGATGTCTGAGCTGTTTGGCGAGCCCTTTCTTCTTTGGACATTCATAAGTCGAGTGGACCAGATGGCATCCCTCCTTTAGTGCTCCGTTCTTGCGCTCCTGAGTTGACACCGGTACTAACGCATCTATTTCGGCTTTCCTATTCAACCGGTGTAGGCCCGAACTCGTGGAAGAGCGCTCTGGTCGACCCGATCCCGAAAAAAGGTAACTCTAATTCGGCAAACTGTAGGCCTATCACCTCCTTGCTCTCCAAAGTTATGGAGAGTATAATTAACAGCCAGCTCTTGGTCTATCTGGGGCTCAGCGTTTCAACGGCGTTTGACTGTTAGTATCGCGATTATTTGGGAAGCAAGGCCAAGTTGGCCGCGAAGAAAATGGGTGTAATCGGAAGAGCGAGACAATACTTCACGCCTACATACTGTTTGACTCTGTATAGAGCCCAGGTTTGGCCTCACATGGAGTATTGTTCGCATCTCAGGTCTAGTACCACAGTATAGTAGAGCTGTTCGTATCGTTGGGTACCCAATTATCTGTGAAAGGCTAGACACTTAGGCGCTGCGTAGAGACGTTTCCTCGTTGTGCGTTCTCTACCGCTCATATCATGGGGAGTGTTCTGGAGAACTGTTTGATCTGGTACTTGCTGCTGAATTGTCCAACTGCACAGTACGACATAAATAATAGTATCATCTGGACTCGTGGAACTCTACTACTGTGCGGTTCCGTAGGTATTTTCTTCCACCTACCACACCACTGTGGAATAGCCTACCTGCGGCAGTGTTTCCAGATCATACAACATGGGTACCTTCAAAAAGCGTGTCTACCTCCACCTTAAAGGCCGGCAACGCACTGGTAACACCTCTGCTGTTACACAGAGCCGTGGGCGTTAGTGATCACTTACCATCAGGTGACCTGAACGCTCATTTTCCTTCCAAGCCTTGTCCTTCCAATAAAAAAAATATCTATATATAAAAATTTGTTTTAACTAATAATCTTTATCTGATAGGTAGCATTATCTACCTTGCTTGCTTAATATCTGAGACTTTATCCGTAACCTGCGAAATTGGCCCTATAAATTATCAGTTTTTATACTGCAGCAACTTCGGTTAGTATATAAGAATTCCTTAATTGTTATTTATTTATTTATTTATTTGGGAAACAAATAATTTTAAAAACACTGTAATATAAAACAAAAATAATATAAAACACACATCAATCAAGTTTCCACTTAAAGCTAATACACAAAAAAATGTATGTATTTATAATTAAAATCAAAATCAAAATTAAAACAAAATTTTTAAAATCAAAATTAAAACAAAATTTTTAAAATCTAAATTAAAACAAAGTTATTGTACCATTATCCATTTTTACTAACTTAATAGTGTAACACCGTTGTGGCGTAGAGGCGTAGGGCCTTCCTGTAAACGTGACAGTTTGTAGGTTCGATTCCCACTTTTAGAAGATGGACTTTTTCATTTCTATTTGCATTTAGGCAAAGCGAGGAGTTGAATTTCTCCAGTTCACACGTAATACCTTGAAACGGAGTTTCTTAACACTAGGTTCTTATTATTCCTGCGTTTCCCTCTGCCTATCCTGCTATGTGCGGGATGAAGCGTGAAGACATAAAAAATTAATGTAATAAATATGTTAAATAGATATTTACATAACATTTTAATTAAAATGTTTAAAAAAACAATAGCATTCAAAAAAAGAACAAAATATTAAGTTAACACTGTAGCGTTGATATAGACGATACGATAACAACGTCTAAATGTAATTTTTCAACGGTAGAATAAGCCATTGTTGCAATTACCATAGACTAAACGGTTATCAGCTCACATCCGCTTCATTTCATTAGGTTAATACTTTTTAGGGATGGTAAAGGTAGGTTGTGATTGACGAAAACGCGCGGACTCGTCTTTTAATGAAATCAAATTAGCTAAACTATAGGATTTGTTTGATCAAATACTAAGTGTACGTTCGAACATCGGCTATATTTTTCACCAATCGGCCTTTTCAATACTATCTTTAAAATGGCACTAAATGTTATATTCCAGGCCAAAACCTCACCTCTCTAAGTGTGCGCAATTAAAAAGCTTCCATTTATATAAAATTATTCTATCACCGGCAATCTATGATAATATTTCTGACATTTTCATTTTTCACAACGCTTAACATAGGTTATTGATCGTCCTTCTCTTGCCTACATGGCCACTTAAATGAAATCAAATTAGCTAAACTATAGGATTTGTTTGATCAAATACTAAGTGTACGTTCGAACATCGGCTATATTTTTCACCAATCGGCCTTTTCAATACTATCTTTAAAATGGCACTAAATGTTATATTCCAGGCCAAAACCTCACCTCTCTAAGTGTGCGCAATTAAAAAGCTTCCACTTATATAAAATTATTCTATCACCGGCAATGTATGATAATATTTCTGACATTTTCATTTTTCACAACGCTTAACATAGGTTATTGATCGTCCTTCTCTTGCCTATATGGCCACTTAAAGACAAATGATGGAAATAATTTAATATAACCCGCTTGTCATCTGTATAATTTATTTTGTAAGTTATTTCATATATTAATTTATTATAAATATAATTATAAATATCGGCATTGAGTTCCGCCACTCAACACGCAATACCTCGAAAAAGGCGGAAAGCGGGGACGGAGAAAGCAATGACTAAGCAACGGAGTATTAAACATTTGTTTCAGGTGACAGTTAAGTTTTTAATTTTTTTTCCATTTCTATAATACTTTACTTTTTTCAGCTTAACATATTGATTTCATACTTCTTTAACTTGCCAGAGGTCAATTGAAATCATATTATATCGTAAATACAGTACTCGTAATATCTATTGAAAAACACATAAATGTTAGTTACCTATGTACCTACATGATTTTTTTTTGAGGACCTTCGTGGCGCAAAGGCGCAACGTCTGCCTGTAACGCGACGGTTTCTGGGTTCGATCCCCCGTCGGAGAAGATGGATTTTTCTATTTCCATTTTCTTCGCTCTGGAAACGATGCAAATCGCGGCGTTGAGTTCCACCACTCAACACGCATTACCTCGAAAAAGGCGGAAAGCGGAGACTGAGAAAACAGGGACTAACGGTACTACACGGTTCCTGCGGTTCTCTCTACCTACCCTGCCAAGTGCGGAATAAAGCGTGAAGCTAAACAAAAAATTAAAAAAGTTATTCGTTATTGCACTTTAGTTAGCAATATGACAAAGAGCAAACAGGTATTGGAAATAATTGCTCTAAATATGCAGACGTTGTATGTTTCCCTGAAGCCAAATACAATATTATGGATAAACACGAATTGTACATGAAACAAAACAGCAAATACGTTAAATGTTGAAAGAAAATAATAGATATATAGACTACAGGCTATATAAAACAGCAGTACCTACTAGTTTTATTTGTAGCTAAAAAGGTAAATTTCTAAAAATCTTTTGCCGTATATATAAGAAATTTTCGATTGATACTTTATCAAATACTTTTTCTTATTATAATGTATTACAAATATTAAATTGTTATATCAACGTTACTCTTATTTGTTATTAGATTTATAAATAATATGTTAAAAATATTTCTATAGATTTTAAAAAGTTAATATTGATTTTTAAAAATAGTTAAAGGCTAAATATCAGTAGGAGCTTTCTGTGAAAAACGACTGAATTATTATCTAATTGTCTCTCTCTTTATGTCACTATATTAATAATCATTCAAATAAATAACTATAGCAATAATAATAGCGGCATGTAAATAAACTGTGCAAATTAACGGCCTTATTCATAAAAAGTTATAGCACGCTTAAAGACTCGATATAGTACAGTTGTCAAAAAACGTTATTCATAACAGCATTTTAGTGCCAATCAGTTCTATAAACCTATCATAAAGTTATAGAGCCGAGAACCCTACTATAAGAGTGTTTTAACGTCCAAAGATGGCCGATTCATATAACAGCTGATCATACTTCTTCTCTTTATTTATGGCGTTTCGAGCAAAAGCTGATTATAGCTCATACTAATATGAGCATTGATATGACGTTGTCGAGTCACTTGTCATCAAGAGTGTCAATTTCAGTTTCGTAAACAAAACAATATAACAATTGACATTTTGTTCGATATTTATTAACTATATTTAGTTATTTACAAGTTTCTTAATAATAAATTCTAAATAAGAAAGGTGCACAGAACATAGGTAATACTTGTCCACGTCTGAACAATTTTCAATTCTTTGTCGTTTTACTTCTTTTGACTTTATTTTTAAAAATTAAGTAAGTTTATAAACTAAAATAAAATAAACATTCGTGTTTTTGTGATAACAACGACGTAAATCAAGCCGGTATATGTCAAGCCAGATCCAATAATATATTTTTGTACGTAATATTATCTGTGGTCATACTATGTCAATGCGTTTGTCACTTATCATCTGTGGATTTACTGGTATTTTCGGCAACAAGTCGACCGACTTCAGTATAGTGGCAACATTGTGAACGTATAAATCAAATTAGTGACATTTTAGTTATAGAAGGCTTATAGAGCGTTTATGAATACAAACATTTATCGAACGTTCTATAAGCCTAAAGAGCGTGTTAACTAAAGTATGCTTAAAACGTTTTATAAGACTTTTTTATGAATAAGGCCGTAACTTTGTAAACTTTTAATCTTTTAACAATCTGTTACTAAGTGAGATCCAAAAGACATTACCTTCTATGTACAAAGATAGATCAGATTAAATTTATAGTAAAGTTGTTTGCTCTGTAATTTGAAGGCTATTATGTAAATAATAATAAATAACCTTATTTTCGAAAAAGACCCAGTTCAGAGAATATCGTTTTTTAAAGATATTTTAAGTAAAATTTACTAAAAAACACTTGTACTTAATTCGTGACAATTTCTAATTTCAATATTTTTTTTAATATGATAAAGCAATAATAATAACAATGACATAGCCACTGCTTGGTTTCCGTTGCGTGGACAGCCAAATTCAGATGCCATTGCGGGCCACATTGTGGGTCGCGAGTTTGAGGTTGGAAACCTTCAGTCTATATACTAGGAGTTCTTTGCTCCCCAGCTACATGCATAATCAAAGCAATAGACTTTAATATTCACAATTTCGACTGAATAGCCTATATTTTTACATATTTACGGCCTTATTCATAAAAAGTTATAGCACGCTTAAAGACTCGATATAGTACAGTTGTTAAAAAACGTTATTCATAACAGCATTTTAGTGCTAATCAGTTCTATAAACCTATCATAAAGTTATAGAACCGAGAACCCTACTATAAGAGTGTTTTAACGTCCAAAGATGGCCGATTCATATAACAGCTGATTATAGCTCATACTAATATGAGCATTGATATGACGTCGTCGAGTCGCTTGTCATCAAGAGTGTCAATTTCAGTTTCGTAAACAAAACAATATAACAATTGACATTTTGTTCGATATTTATTAACTATACTTAGTTATTAACAAGTTCATTAATAATAAATTCTACATAAATATATATTGAGGACCGTCGTGGCGCAGAGGCTCAACGTCTGCCTGTAACGCAGCGGTTTGAGGGTTCAATTCCCACTCGGAAAAGATGGATTTTTCTAATTCCATTTTCTCCGCTCTGGTAAACTAAGCAAAGCGCGGCGTTGTGTTCCGCCACTCAACACGCATTGTCTCGAAAAAGGCGGAAAGCGGGGACGGAGAAAGCAGGGACTAAGCAACGGAGTGTCTTAACACTAGGTTCCCACGGTCCCTGCAGTTCCTTCTGCCTACCCTGCCATGTGCGGGATAAAGCGTGAAGTTAAAAAAAAATATAATGTACATTATAAATTACTACTGTAATAGGAGAGTGTATACGTTGAGTAATCTGTGTAAACTTAATTGGTGTTTGCACCATTTTCTATACTTTATTTTCACTTATTTATTTAGTACAATTAAATTATTAAATTCAAATTCAAATAATTTTATTCAAAATGAGAATACATGATTCATTTTTTGAACGTCAAAAACACTACCACCGGTTCGCTAAAGTTAATGCCTCAGACCTGAGAAGAACCGGCGCAAGAAACTCAGCGGGACTTTTCTTTTTTTTTTTTTAAGTAGTCAATATTTTTACATTAATTCATTTTGATAATGACACATTTGAAACAGACTGGAGCGAGCATCTCATTCCCAAGGTGTGTTGTCATTTAAAAAATCATTAATCAGGTAATAACCTTTAACACACAAACGTCTTTTCACAATTCTTTTAAATTGTGATATAGAGCATTGTTGGACGTTTTCTGGGATCCTATTGTAAAAGAGTACACACTGCCCCATGAAAGAATTGCGGACTCGTTGCAATCTAGTTATAGGCGCTGTAAGTTTAAGCCTATTTCTAGTATACATATTATGTGAATCACTGATTTTCTCAAAATCATTAATATTCTTTTTGACGTACATCACATTTACAAAGATATATTGAGATACAACAGTCAATATATTTATTTCTTTAAATTTTTGCCTTAAAGAATCTTTAGGTCCTAGATTATAGATTGCACGAATAGCTCGCTTCTGCAAAACAAAAATTGATTTAATACCGGCTGCATTACCCCACAGTATGATGCCGTAAGACATAATACTATGAAAGTAGCTAAAGTAAACAAGGCGAGCCGTTTCTACGTCAGTTAAGGATCTAATTTTCTTAACTGCAAAAACTGCTGAGCTAAGTCTATTCGCCAATCCCTCAATATGAGCTCCCCACTGTAATTTGGAGTCAATGGTGATACCGAGAAAAATCGTAGAATCAACAGGATCAACGGCTTCACCATTTAAGAGTACATTGGTTTTCACAATTTTCGTGCAGGGCGTTCTAAAAATAACACATTTAGTTTTCTTACTGTTCAATAGTAAATTATTAGCACTAAACCAGTGTACTACTTTCGAGAGGGCATTGTTTACATCGTCAAATACATCTTGTTGTCTTTTCATCTTAAAAATTAATGAAGTATCATCCGCAAACAATACTATCTCGTGGCTCCTTTCAACTAAATATGGTAAATCATTTATATATATTTAAAACAGGAAAGGACCAAGAATAGACCCCTGTGGGACTCCCATACTGATTAATGACCCAGGGGATCTCTTGCCATTAACATCAACCCTCTGAAATCTGTTAGACAAATAAGACTTCAGAAGATCGAGAGCACGTCCTCTTATGCCGTAATGATGTAGCTTCATGACCAATGTAGAGTGCTGAACGCAATCAAAGGCCTTGGACAGGTCACAGAACATACCAAGAGCATCCTGCGACCCTTCCCAGGCCTCATAGATACTCTTTAGTAGAGCTATTCCAGCGTCTGCAGTAGAGCGACCCTTAGTAAAACCATACTGTTTATCGTGCAAAAGATTATATACACGAAAATGCTCTGACATTTGATTTAAAATGATTTTTTCAAAAATTTTACTAAATGAGGGTAGCACAGCAACCGGACGAAAGTTGTTGGGATTGTCTGTACTACCTGATTTAAAAATGGGTATGACTTTACTATATTTCATTAGGTCAGGAAACACACCATACTCTATACATTTATTAAATATAGTCGCGAGTTGGGGAGCAATACCGTCTATTATGTAATTTATTAGTTTAACAGAAATGCCCCATAAATCTACTGTTTTTTTTTATATCAAGGGACTTAAAGGCCTTAACAATTTCTTTTGAATTTACTACTTTAAATTTAAAATTTACATTGCATTCCTCTATGTTCCCCCTAAGCAATGATTCGGCGACGGTTGTGGAAGATATAAGAGCCTCGGTTGTAGAGACTGGAATATCAGCAAAAAACTTCTCAAAAGTACAAGCAACTTCTTGTTCTGAGGTGGTATAACCATTATCAATTTTCAATTTAAATTTATCTTTGCGGTTCTTAGTCTTTCCAGTCTCACAATTTATTATGTTCCATGTCATCTTAACTTTATCCACAGAATTTTTAATTTTATTTTTTATGTGTATACATTTTGCCATGGAACATACTTTTCTAAATATTTTAGAGTAGGTCCTAACATAGTCATTAAATGATTTACTATGGTTATATGTTTTTTCACCATAAAGTTCATATAACCTTCGCCTACTCTTATGTATTCCCACAGTCGCCCAGTCATTAAATGACAAGAAACCCCCAGAGTTAATAGTTTTAGAAGTAAATATAGCTTTGAATTCATTATTTATAAGATTGAAAAAATTCCCAATTGACAAGTTGGGTTGGTTGGGTGGGTAAAAAAAATAATACACTTTAAATTAAAAAAAATAAAACACTTTAAGAGTTTTCCAGTGTGTATAGGATAGGTAGAAAACGTCTACAGAGAAATTAGGTCAGGAAAATACTGTTAATTTAAATAGGTATGTATTGACCGACGCGGTACCGAATCCACGTTATTACTTTTAACAACTTTGGCCGTATTTAATTATTGCAATTTGAGAAAATAAATACGAAATATATGAACTTGTTGCATGTCGTGCCTAATAACTTCTTACTAAATTTAACAACCAATTTGTCCAGCTCCACGAAATTAATTTAACAAGGAATTCTTCATATTTGTCATACCAAATTATTTTAACAGTAAAATATTATGAAAATTATAGTGTAGCAATAAGACATACGGACTAAGTAAAGTTGCATTTATACATATATATATATATATATATATATATATATATATATATATATATATATATATATATATATATATATATATATATATATATATATATATATATATATATATATATATATATATATATATATATATATATATATATATATATATATATATATATATATATATATATATATATATATATATATATATATATATATATATATATATATATATAGATATATATATATATATATATATATATATATATATATTAGGTCAGGAAACACACCATACTCTATACATTTATTAAATATAGTCGCGAGTTGGGGAGCAATACCGTCTATTATGTAATTTATTAGTTTAACAGAAATGCCCCATAAATCTACTGTTTTTTTCATATCAAGGGACTTAAAGGCCTTAACAATTTCTTTTGAATTTACCACTTTAAATTTAAAATTTACATTGCATTCCTCTATGTTCCCCCTAAGCAATGATTCGGCGACGGTTGTGGAAGATATAAGAGCCTCGGTTGTAGAGACTGGAATATCAGCAAAAAATTTCTCAAAAGTACAAGCAACTTCTTGTTCTGAGGTGGTATAACCATTATCAATTTTCAATTTAAATTTATCTTTGCGGTTCTTAGTCTTTCCAGTCTCACAATTTATTATGTTCCATGTCATCTTAACTTTATCCACAGAATTTTTAATTTTATTTTTTATGTGTATACATTTTGCCATGGAACATACTTTTCTAAATATTTTAGAGTAGGTCCTAACATAGTCATTAAATGATTTACTATGGTTATATGTTTTTTCACCATAAAGTTCATATAACCTTCGCCTACTCTTATGTATTCCCACAGTCGCCCAGTCATTAAATGACAAGAAACCCCCAGAGTTAATAGTTTTAGAAGTAAATATAGCTTTGAATTCATTATTTATAAGATTGAAAAAATTCCCAAATGAAAAGTTGGGTTGGTTGGGTGGGTAAAAAAAATAATACACTTTAAATTAAAAAAAATAAAACACTTTAAGAGTTTTCCAGTGTGTATAGGATAGGTAGAAAACGTCTACAGAGAAATTAGGTCAGGAAAATACTGTTAATTTAAATAGGTATGTATTGACCGACGCGGTACCGAATCCACGTTATTACTTTTAACAACTTTGGCCGTATTTAATTATTGCAATTTGAGAAAATAAATACGAAATATATGAACTTGTTGCATGTCGTGCCTAATAACTTCTTACTAAATTTAACAACCAATTTGTCCAGCTCCACGAAATTAATTTAACAAGGAATTCTTCATATTTGTCATACCAAATTATTTTAACAGTAAAATATTATGAAAATTATAGTGTAGCAATAAGACATACGGACTAAGTAAAGTTGCATTTATACATATATATATATATATATATATATATATATATATATATATATATATATATATATATATATATATATATATATATATATATATATATATATATATATATATATATATATAAAATTTAACAAAATGAATGCATTTAAATATACACCTCTAAGCCTTTTTTTATTTTTAAAAACGTTTTAGAGATGTAAGACACATCTCTAAAACGTTTTTTTTAAAAAGCAAACCTTTAAAAAGCAATATTACAAACATATATCGGGGACGTAAGTAGCGGGGACGGAGAAAGAACTAAGCAACGGAGTGTCTTAACACTAGATTCACATGGTTCCTGCAGTTCCTCTTCCTACCCTGCCATGTGCGGGATAAAGTGGAGCTAAAAAAACAATAATCACTTTTACGTCAAATTAAAGACACATAGTGTCAAATAACTCTTCTATTGGAATTAGCTGAACTTAGTAGCGCTCATGTGGTTTATCTTATGATAATACGTATATGATATATTACTTTTTGTATAACGAATTACTAATCCAAAAAAAATTAAATAAATATATATATGAAGCAAGAGACAGTGGTAAGGGAGGTAGTTGTAAGCCAGTGGTCAAAAGTCTATCGCTTTTGAGAACACAGTATCAAAGTCATCCACGTAATAACCACTACTATGCTATGGATAAAGCGTAAAGTATATGTACACTTATGTACGCACATATATATATATATATATATATATATATATATATATATATATATATATATATATATATATATATATATAGATATATATATATATATATATATATATATATATATATATATATATATATATATATATATATATATATATATATATATATATATATATATATATATATATATATATATATATATATATATATATATATATATATATATATATATATATATAATTATATATATATATATATATATATATATATATATATATATATATATATATATATATATATATATATATATATATATATATATATATATATATATATATATATATAGATATATATATATATATTATATATATATATATATATATATATATATATATATATATATATTATATATATATATATATATATATATATATATATATATATATATATAATATATATATATATATATATATATATATATATATATATATATATATATATATATAAACCACATGAGCGCTACTAAGTTCAGCTAATTCCAATAGAAGAGTTATTTGACACTATGTGTCTTTAATTTGACGTAAAAGTGATTATTGTTTTTTTAGCTCCACTTTATCCCGCACATGGCAGGGTAGGAAGAGGAACTGCAGGAACCTATATGAATCTAGTGTTAAGACACTCCGTTGCTTAGTTCTTTCTCCGTCCCCGCTACTTACGTCCCCGATATTTGTTTGTAATATTGCTTTTTAAAGGTTTGCTTTTTAAAAAAAACGTTTTAGAGATGTGTCTTACATCTCTAAAACGTTTTTAAAAATAAAAAAGGCTTAGAGGTGTATATTTAAATGCATTCATTTTTTTAAGTTTTCTATAAATATTTTTTCTGTACTCTGAATCTATGAAATCTTGACTAAAGTTAGCTTAAGCCATTTACTATGTAGTTGTAGCTCCCAACATCGTCGGTTTGGACTATAAAATATTAAATCTGGCTTTTCTCGTCCCTGTTAGGAATTTCAAGAAATACTTAGTGCTCACTTACCTACTCCAAGTTACTTGTATGAAATATTTCATATCACTACGATGTGTAGTTTGGTCTGTGCATTTTATGTCAGTCATTTAATAATGAAAAAGTTTTATATACTATAGAGATAACTTTTCAAGCTTTTTCACGTACAAAATGTACACATATAACAAGTAGTAAGTACTAATTTAAATATATAGAAATAAATAAAATACTTAATTTTATTCCAGCAAACGTAGAATCGTTTCAAGCGGCGACCGATAGTGCAGTAGAGCTGCCATGTGACGTCACTCCCGCAATTCATGGCGACAGCATGGGACTCGTTATATGGTATAAGCAGGGCCACGACACACCTATATACACGTGAGTATTTTTGTTTATAAGTCTATGTAAGCCAGAATTTTTACTTATGTTTTATTACATTTTTTACTACGCGAAAACGAAAACTTTCGGAGTAAAAAACGTAAATTATTACTTCTTACAACAGCAGTGCTTTACAAAATTTGTCGAGGACACCAAAAATATTTTATTTTTTACGCTTCTTAATTTCAATTTTACATTGTGTGTCACAAAACGTGTGTCAAATCAATTGTCACTATATCCAAGTGAAATTAGACACTTTGCTCTGAATATATATTTATTTTAATTTTTTTAATTAATAAAAACTTATATATATATATATAAAAATGATAAGGCGACTTTTTTGAAACTCACTAGAACTTCGAGGACCGTCGTGGCGCAAAGGCGAAAGCATCTGCCTGTAAAAAAAACGCGATGGTTTGTGGGATCGATTCTCACTCGGGAAGGATGGATTTTTCCATTTCCATATTCTTCGCTTTGGCAACTAGGCAAAGCGCAGAGTTGAGTTCCGCCACTCAACACGCAATGCCTCGAAAAAGGCGGAAAGCGGGGACGGAGAAAGCAGGGACTAAGCAACGGAGTGTCTTAACGCTAGGTTCGTAAAGTTCCTGCAGTTCCCTCTGCCTACCCTGCCATGTGAAGCTAAAAAAAAACTAGAACTTTAAATTTTTTAAACGTTGTTTATAGCGAGAATAAGTTTACCAAAATATAACTGAATCGTATACTTGTAACTGTCTGCAGCAGTCTGACTAAACGCAACGATTTGTGAGTTCAATTCCCACTCGGAGATGATAGATTATTTCATTTTTTTTTCTTAACTCTAAACTAAAAACGTATACTACAATATTATTAACGATGTAATGAAGTAACTTAAGAAAGTTACCTACGTAAAAAAGCTTCCTCAGTAGAAGATTTATATAAAAAATATTGGTTAGTAAAGTGTACATAACACCGTGCACCGAACACCGAACATAACATGAATGCGGACTGCAAACTGATCCATACTTTCCATATTTATGTATTGAATATAGTGATTTACATGTTTTGTGTCCCGACCTATAACAAGATCATATAAAAACGACTTCATTTGACTCTGTATTAAGATATTTCTTTAACATACTAGAGAGAAGATATTGTGTAATTTATTCTCCACATGAATAAGACAAGTTAAGTTACAAAACCCGTGTTTGTTTTACCAGAGCGGGAAAAATAATGCATTCTTCTGGGTGTCGACCGAACTCACAATCGACCTGTTTACAGTCTGGGATACGGGACACTATCACTGTGCTACGATACCCACCTACATATATATTTTCACTCTCTATCTCTAGCGAGGTAGTCAGAGAGAACGGAGCGCCAAATGCTGCTAATCCTACATACCCCTTTCGCCTCGTCCATTGTCATTAACCTGTCAGTCTCTCATATAACCACTTGTTATAATTATTAATCTTTCGCTTTCTTAACTGTAGACTTTACTACAAACTAAGCTTAAATAGAAATCAGGAAATGCATATTAGATATAGAAGTTTTTAATTGCTATATCTATATGCGAAGGCTGTGAAGAAAATACTGTGAAGTGATGACTCAAAGTTTTATGGCAACTGAGAGATAATACACTAGGTTTTTACTTACCAAAAGGTTTAAAACTACGACATATATATTTAATCCTTTTTTAATATACAATGTTTCAAATTCAAATAATTTTATTCAAAATGAGAATACATGATTCATTTTTTGAACGTCAAAAACTACCGACGGTTCACTAAAGTTAATGCCTCAGACCTGAGAAGAACCGGCGCAAGAAACTCAGCGGGACTTTTTTTTTAAAATGGTCCATATTTTTACATTAATTCATTTTGATAATGACACATTTGAAACAGACTGGAGCGAGCATCTCATTCTCAAGGTGTGTTGTCATTTAAAAAATCATTAATCAGGTAATAACCTTTAACACACAAACGTGTTTTTACAATTCTTTTAAAGTTTACTGGGATCCTATTGTAAAAGAGTACACACTGCCCCATGAAAGAATTGCGGACTCGTTGCAATCTAGTTATAGGCGCTGTAAGTTTAAGCCTATTTCCAGTACACATACTACGTGAATCACCGATTTTCTCAAAATCATTAATTTTTTTTTTAATGTACATGACATTTACAAAGATAGGTATATTGAGATACAACGGTCAACATATTTATTTCTTTAAATTTTTACCTTAAAGTATAATTTATTTTTAAAACAATAAAATTACTACATAAGACAACTGGTATAAGGTACACTAACGTCAATTAGAACGTTAGTGACGATGTAAGTACGCAATAAAGTAACAGGAGTGTTGCACCTATAAAGTGTAGGAGCGAAGAGTAACGAGTAACTTGAAACCTTTCTAGTAAAATTGCTATGTACAACGACTTTATGCTTATATTTTCTTAGATTGACGCTTTATCTTGCTTCATAGCTTTGTAGGCAAAGGATAAGTTTGAAGAATTTGAGCGGTGGAAGCGGAACTCAACTCTGTGATTTTTTTCTTAATAGAAATTTAATTCGAGCAGAAATCAAACCAACAACTGTCACCTACAATACAATATAAAAATATTTTTTAATTAAAGTAATAATGTAAATAGTTATTAAAGACTTGTTTAAACGCTAAATGGTCATTAGTCCGATGATTTTTATTTAAAAATATGACACAGAACACATGAGTTGATTTTAGTATTTTTTTATTTATTTATATATTTATTCAAATAACAGCATCTTCATAAAGTTTTATTATATTCTAACTATTAACGTGTGATCATTAAAATTAGACAACATACATACATACCTATGTAGTAGGGTTTAGTTAGAGAGCGCATCGCCAAACGCTATATACTACGGTCCCTGCTGAGATATCTCTTTGGCTTCGTCCACTGTCATTAGTTTCTTCATACATGCTCTCTAAAGAGTCCTCATGCATTTTACATGACCTTCCTCCACTATTTTTGTTACTGTGTTTTCGAAAGTCAACCGAAGCCTCCCCTTACCCCTCTTACAACTCACTTTTGCTTTATATACCTGTTTTAACAGCTTCTTCTTTTTTACTTTTTTACTCAGTGTGACCTCCTCTCTGGTACCTACCCGCTATGCCAATTACATGAAGCGTTTAATTACGTACGCGTAATAAACGGGTTCATTAAAAAAATAACATATATATCAAAGATACAATAGAATGTGATAAAAGAAACAAAATTGAATGATTTTTCAACTGGAGGTGAGTACTTCAGGTACTGTAATCTGAAAACGTATGCACGATGGTAGCAAGTTCGATTTAAAATTTAATTTCGTTTGTGCGAACTGTAAAATATAAAATCTGGTTTATTCCTGTTCCTGTTCCCTTGGATTTCTCGGTAATCCCGTTATAGTGCTCTCCATTACCCAAAGTATGTACGTGTTGAATTTTAACTTTATACTAACAGTAGTTTTTTACGCTCTATAGTGTTTTTATTTTGCACAGTATTCGTAGAATTTATATATATATATATATATATATATATATATATATATATATATATATATATATATATATATATATATATATATATATATATATATATATATATATATATATATTGTATATATATATATATATATATATATATATATATATATATATATATATATATATATATATATATATATATATATGTATGTATATATATATATATATATATATATATATATATATATATATATATATATATATATATATATATATATATATATATATATATATATATATATATATATATATATATATATATATACATAGCCTATTGATGTAATAGATTATCATTAATTCTTTGGTACCTATTAATATCTATATTACATTCGTTTGCGGTCGATTTGTAAATCTATCCTGTACCACAGTGCACTTGAATATGAGCTAAATTTATCATAACTTAAGTACTATATATTTGATCTCTCGTATATCTATTACTTGTTAAAACATTTATTTTTATTTTTTTTTATACTTCACAGTTTATTTGCTTTTTAACATATTTAGAATATAATAACCAGTTACTGTCCAATTATACATTTAATCTAATCTAATTTCTGATCAAACCAAACCAACTAGGATGACGAATGACTAATTTTGTGGAAGAATATTCATAGATATATAAAATTCACATACACATAGTTAAATTATTATATGTACAAAAAAATATATAATTTTCGTGCGGTACGTTGGCAGAGAAAAGGTAAAAGTCTTAAGACAAAGTCCTCTTTCTAATCGAATTCGAGTCAATGCAGTGCAGTATATTAAGTGGTGAAACTAAACACTATTAATTTATATAAAACAGCGAGAAAAGCTAATAGTTGTTATCCTAAAGTGGTATTTACCAACTGAATCCCCATCCATTGCATTTACTTGTCACTACGCTACAATGGCAACTTGTCTATGTTTTTTTATATGTCTTTCTCACCTACTTCTTTTTAATACTAAGTGTTACTTTCCGCCATAAAAATTATGTCGAAGAGAGCATTTTGTGTATATTTTTTTCATTTATTTGTATGATCTTATATATAAATAAATAAATGGCTTAAGTTTTTGAATATCTTACTTTTTTTATTACTTACACTTGCATTTGCAATTTGACATAAGTATCTCCAAAAGTAAAAATTGTTTTTATAAAGAATGAAACAAAAGCACATCTAACTTTAAAGTGCCCCATTCGGTTGTTCATTTTACTGCCAATATGGTAATGCAAGACTTGCATTAGTTGGACAGTTCACTGTTATTATTGTTTTGACTTTAAAATATAGAACGTCAGAATATACTTGGAAGCAAGTGTAATGTAATTGTAAAAACTCATTTAAATCTACTTTTTAATAATAATACATTATTTATTATTAATAATAAATTCTAAATTATTTATTAATAATGCGGAAATAAAGATAATATTAATAATTATTATTATTATTAATATTATCTTTATTTTCGTATTAACAAAGTAATGTGCCCATAGAGGTAGTGTTTTGTTACGTTTGGTATTTATTTTAAGAAGAACAAATAAATGTGTTTGTAGGATTCGTCTGCCTACCCTGTATTGTGGGGGCACAATACAGGGTAGGCAGACGAATCCTACATCGTGTTTAAAAAATTAAAAAATAAAAAATATTATCAACGCACAGGCGAAAAAAAGAAAGTATCTAGAAAGTAATGTAGAAAGCTGGCGTTTGATATTTGGGTTGGGATGAGGTAAACTATCTCAGCAAGACTTTTTACAGATTTTTCGTTATTAACTTTACGCTTTATCTTAGCATGATAGTAGGGTAAGCAGAGGGAATCGAAGGAAACGTGTGAACCTAGTGTCAGGACATTCCGTTTACCGCTTTCCAAGTTTTCGAGACAAAGCTTATTAAGTGGCGGAATTTAACACAATAATTGAAAAATTCAAAAAATTCAAAGGAAAAAGCGTGCAGAGGCGCAACGTTTGCCTGTAACGCGAAGGTTTCTGGGTTCGATCCCCAGTTGGGGAAGATGGATTTTTCTATTTCCATTTCCTTCGCTCTGGCAAACTAGGCAAAGCGCGGCGTTGAGTTCCGCCACTCAACACGCAATGCCTCGAAAAAGGCGGAAAGCGGGGACGGAGAAAGCAGGGACTAAGCAACGGAGTGTCTTAACACTAGGTTCTCACGGACCGGTTCCTGCGGTTCCCTCTGCCTACCCTGCCATGTAGGGGATAAAGCGTGAAGCTACAAAAAAATATCAAAAAATATCAATCTTCCCCAAGTGGCAATTGCATCCATAAACTGTTGTATTTGTAGGGAGAAGCTGCGTTTCTGTACCACGACGGATTTTTGACGATACCTTCAACGGTTCTTTGACGATTTCTTCAATATTTTGTATAATAACAAAGAACTTACTTATCACACTTTTGCGGAGGGTGAATATTGTTTTATAAATTAATATTTTAAGCGTTGTTGCATATCAAAATGTTAAAAATTATTTAAAATAAATCCAAAAAGTGGAGAAATAGTGCTAAAACACTATTAAATACTAAAATAAGCTAAAAAGAACTTTGAATTGAATATTTTCCTATAAAGATGTTAGTGATACAAACATTCTTATCTACAATTACTTTATGTAAGACAGGTATTGATTTTGTCAACAGATTTGATATAAGGGACGGCGTGACGTCACACTGGTCCGACCCTTCGACATTGGCGTCGAGAGCGACCTTTCGCTCTAACACGAATCCTGCTATACTACTTATTAATAAATTAAGGTATTTACTATTTTCCATATATCAGAACTATCAACGTAATCATTTAAAAACCAGTAATTTTTCACAAAATTATAACCTTTTAATTACTTTTCGAGAGAACCAGATGTGTTAATTAGACAGGCTGTACACACCGACTCATTGAGTGGTACTCTTTAATTTCTCCGTCACTTTACTGTTTCTCAGTCTATGTATGTGTGTAGAAAAAGACAAATCAAATTCCCCTATAAAGAATAATGTGTCTGGTAATTCTTCTATATCATTAAAAAATATTAAAGGCAAAGCGCGGCGTTGAGTTCCGCCACTCAACACGCAATGCCTCGAAAAAGGCGGAAAGTGAGGACGGAGAAAGTAGGTTCCCACGGTCTCTGCAGTTCCCTCTGCCTACCCTGCCATGTGCAGGATAAAGCGTGAGGCTAAAAAAAAATTAAAAAAATATTATAATTTATTTCTCTGTACTCCAATTGAGTACAGAGTTATTACTTTTGATAAAATTTTAAAGTACATATTGTTTTTTTATTTATAGTTTCATATAGACGAAAAACTTCTTTTCAAAGATATCTACAGCGTTATAAGTTGTAAAAATCATATAAGTGTCTACGCAGATTCATCATGAACGTGGCTTAGTAGACAGAGCGCCGAATGGTTTCCAAGAGGTACGGGTTTGAATCCCGCTGCGTCAAATTTTTTTTATGTTTTCTTAGTAATACATTTTAAATAAAAGTACTCATAATTATTAAATTTCATTTATTTAGACCAGAAGACAGCGGCCAGTACCGATGTAGAGTGGACTTTATCAAATCGCCTACTAAGAATACAAGACTTAATCTAACTATATTAAGTAAGTATTTTTTATAATAAACCTTCCATTTAATTAAGTTCCTGTTAACTTAACAGGCACTTTTTATATTAGTCTTCCGTATAAGTATAAGATATACATTAACTGTACGATAGAGGATCTAATAAGTAAATTAATTTCTTCATTTTCTCGCTTTAGTTAAAAGACTAACGGCATATATTCTCTATGTATCTATTCAACGCAAAAGAATCCTAATGCCAAGTGGAAGTGGAGAACGGAGTGTCTTAGCGCTAGTTTCTTCTGTCTACCCTGCCATGCGGGATTTAGCGTAAAGCTTAGCAAAAAACATATTGGATAATTTCTTAAAATCTTTTTCGGCCATATTAAAAGTATTAGTCTATAATTTTATAAACGCTCGTAGCTTTATGTACAAAGTTAACTCTAATAACAATATAGTTTATGAGTAAATTTGTTTACGCTTTGAAAGGTCAACACGAAGTTTATGATTCATAATAGCTAATAGTTTAAGACAATTATGAATAGATGGATAAACGATTTTTTGATTTTTGTGTTATTTTTATAAACGGTATTAGATTTTACTATTGTGGTACAGAGTCGTAACGTCTATCTTTAAACGCGACGGTTTGTGGGTTCGATTCCCAGCTAAAGAGGATGGATTAATTCATTGCCATTTTCTTGTATCTATGTGACTATGCAAAGCGTGGCGTTGAGTTGCGCCACTTAATATAGAATATCCGCAAAGGCGGAAAGCGGAGAGCGGAATTTCTTAACACTAAGTGCCCATGACGTTTTTAAGTTTGCTCTGCTATAATTGGGATAAAGTGTAGCTTTACGCTTTTAGCTTAAAGCTTTATAAACTTGCTAAAGCTTAAAACCACGTAATGATTTTTTTGTATTTAAAGAATGGATTTTTCTCCTACTTGGTTAAATGAAGTAGATTAATAAGTATTCCGTTAATAATTGTAGTCTCTTAAGTAGATAATAATGTGCTTTATATGCTATGTCATACACTTATATATCCATATATATTCAGTATCTATGTAAAATTAATAATTACTACTCAGAATTTTATGACTATACAGTAATAAGTATTTCAGAATAGTTATTCTGTATTTTTTTACTATTCTTCTCACAGTACCACCAGAACGTCTAATGATAATGGATCAAACTGGCAAAGAGATTGAAGGCACTGTACTTGGACCGTACGACGAGGGTAGCCAAGTTAACTTAACTTGTATTGCTGTTGGAGGTAAGTTTAGTGATGATTCACTGTTTTTGACACTGACTGATTATTTTTAATATAGTGATATATTTCCGTGAATGAAGGGAACCATTCTTAATTAGCTATAACAATTTACTTTGTATAATTATAAATGTCTCATAAATATCTTTATTATTAGAAATGTAAATAACTTAGTTTGAATCTTAATGAAAATGGAAAGCTGTAGCAACGTAAGTTTCAATACCGCAAATTGAAATGCTCGTATTGATTCGAGGCCAATGGATGTTTCTGTCAAAGAAATATTACTAATGTTTATAAAATTGATTATTCTAGAAATTTTAGCTCAAATAGAGTAAACGGGATGATGTGACACTTTAAGTTTACTTAATACTTTGCAAGAGAACCGGTTAAATGGTATTCCGACTAATACAGTAGTATTATATTTATAATTTATAATAAAAGTCATAAAGCCCTTAGTAATAATACCATAATATATATATATATATATATATATATATATATATATATATATATATATATATATATATATATATATATATATATATATATATATATATATATATATATATATATATATATATATATATATATATATATATATATATATATATATATATATATATATATATATATATATATATATATATATATATATATATATATATATATATTTATATATATATTTATATATATATTTATATATATATATTTATATATATATATATATATATATATATATATATATATATATATATATATATATATATATATATATATATATATATATATATATATACATACACATATGTTGACACATATATATTTTCATATATAAGTTCCATAAACACGCAAACCCATATTAATTATCTAATTCGAAACAACAATTCATTTTGGTATATAATTAAATTATGAAACATAATTCATACACAATTTGGCAATTCTATTAAATTTCTAGGGCATAATATTTTCAACCCTTCGAAGCCCTAGAGGATGGAAGGCGAGCGTTAAAGCGTAAACTTTATTACAATAAGGTTCAAAATCGCATATTTCTAGTTGTATATAGAAGTAGTTTCTTTTGTTTCCACACGTGAGGGGTTGGAAGTTAATGAGGTGTAAAACTCGGCTATGCGTATAGTAGGAGTGTGTTACAGTAAGTGCTGGCTGGTTGGTCAGATATCAAATGCTCTACCTTTTTACTATAACATATTTTAGTTTATATATTTATATACTATGTTTTTTTAAGTAGAAAATACTTGAAGAAAACATACAACAAATGAACTTACATATTTATATATATTTTGTTTACTTGTCATTCCTTAAGATGAATCAACATTTATAAACTAATTCTACATAATAATTTATGAAAAGAATAAATTGTATTATATAAAACTTACTTTACTTTAAGTTTAAAGGAACAAAATGTTTTTAAAAATTAAGGTGAAAATTATTATTAAACTTAAAATAGACATATTAAAACTACAAGTTGCTGTTTGCGAATTCGTTTGCTTGGATCTTTTAAATTTAACCCCTTTTCTTTAAAAAAAAAACACTTTTTAATACCATTTTTGGTATACGTCTACATAGTATATTATAATAAGGCAGTGTCTCTAAACTTTTAAAAATAACTTTATTTATTATAAAAAATGTCAATCAGGTCGACCGCCAGCCAGAATATCGTGGTGGAAAGCACACGCCCTGTTAGCCAATTCCGAATCGAGAGCTACAATCTCCTTGGTCCTGCAAAGGGGAGATCTTGCTGGAATTGTCACTTGTCAGGTTTGTATTATACATATATACTATTGTACCGGTATGCATACATACATAAAAATCAATAAAAAACAAAAACAAAATAAGACCGTCGGACCGTAGGACCGTCGTGGCGCAGAGGCGCAACGTCTGCCTGTAACGCGACTAACGCGACGGTTTCTGGGTTCGATCCCCAGTCGGGGAAGATGGATTTTTCTATTTCCATTTTCTTCGCTCTGGCAACTAAGGCAAAGCGCGGCGTTGAGTTCCGCCACTCAACACGCAATGCCTCGAAAACGGCGGAAAGCGGGGACGGAGTAAGCAGGGACTAAGTAACGGAGTGTCTTAACACTAGGTTCTTATGGTTCCTGCAGTTCCCTCTGCCTACCCTGCCATGTGCGGGATAAAGCGTGAAGCTAAAAAAAAAAAAAAAAAAAATACAAAATAACATCACACAATATATAAGTACAAAGGCGGCCTTATCACTTCAAGTGATCTCTTACAACCTTTTTGATAACAGAAATCTAAGTTAACTAATTATAGTTGCGGGGACGGAGAAAGCAACGGAGTGTCTTAACACTAGGTTCCTATGGTTCCTGCAGTTCCCTCTGCCTACTCTGCAATATGCGGGAAAAAGCGTGATATATTATACTTATAGTTGGCGCATAATGCATAAAGATGTTTTAACATTATATATATATATATATATATATATATATATATATATATATATATATATATATATATATATATATATATATATATATATATATATATATATATATATATATATATATATATATATATATATATATATATATATATATATATATATATATATATATATATATATATATATATATATATATATATATATATATATATATATATATATATATATATATATAATATATATATATATATATATATATATATATATATATATATATATATATATATATATATATATATATATATATATATATATATATATATATATATATATATATATATATATATATATATATATATATATATATATATATATATATATATATATATATATATATATATATATATATATACATATATATATATATAAGTTTCACTATACATATCCTTACTTATTTACCTTTAATGATAACAACTTTTTTACTATAGTAAATTCAAATCAGGCCGATATAGACTCACAAAGATCTAAAAATGACTATTTATATACACTAAACCTTGAAAGATAATGTTGCTATATTTTTGCCACAAATCCTAGGTAAAACAAAATACAATGAAATGAACGTACGTAAAACAAATCACGTTTAGTGAATGATTCAACGTAAACAAAATGGTGATAGACGATTATTGCAAAAATACACATTCAATGTAATCGTAAATTCAGTGGCGTAGAAAAAGTACAAAGGAAATTCCATATGACGCATATGTTATTTCTATATTCTTATTATATGGGCCGTCCGTGGCGCAGAGGCGTAGCAACTGCCTGTAGACACGACGGTTTGTGGGTTCGATTCCCACTCGACAAAGATGGATTTTTCTATTTCCATTTTCTTCGCTCTGGAAACTAGGCAAAGCGCGGCATTGAGTTCCGCCACTCAACACGCAATGCCTCGAATACTGCGGAAAGCGGGCATGGAGAAAGCAGGGACTAAGCAACGGAGTGTCTTAACACTAGGTTCATATGGTTCCCGCAGTTCCCTCTGCCTACCCTGCCACGTGCGGGATAAAGCATGAAGCATATCTTCTCTTTTATTTTGTCTAAAAGAGGATGGGCAAAAGATATCTACATAGCAGTGTTCTAAATTCTTTATAGTAGTGTTCAGAATCTCCTGTTCTCTCGTCTAGTTCAATTGTCTAGGCCTAAAAAGGTTTGTGGCGGAAAATATATATGTAAAAGAGACTCAAAGTAATATTTAGTCGTAATATTCGGTCAAGAGAGTGATTTAATTATATAATATAAAGATAAAATATATTAAAGATTTTTTTCTTGTTTTTTTTTAAACAGGCTGTGACGGATCCTTCAATAACACCGCTATCGAAGACCCTATCAATCGACGTCAACCGTAAGCTAACCTTTTATTTAAATTTATATTTAATTATTTCTGATACATCCATTATCTTAATATTTTCATTACTCAAGGGAAGTTTAGAAGCTTTAAATTTACAAATACAAATGACGAAAAAAAATATTAAAAAGATAATTATATTTTATATAATTATAAAAATCTTTTACAATAAAGATAACTTAGTGAATCCATGTTGCTAATATATTACCTGATATTATTTCATAGCAACCAGAAGGCAACCGAATAATAAGTGACTATTACGTTAGAGAAATACAGACTAGCTGATGTATAAAAAAATCGAAAAGCTCCATCCATTATCGTATTAAGAAAAGAAAATCAGAAATGCAAAAGCGCTGGCACGTAAAGTTTAAGTAGAAGAAAAAAAATAAAATTATTATAATATATATTACATATTATTATGTTTAAATAATACACTTTTTTAATTACATTTATTTATTGAGCTTGGTAGCAAGACAAGACATTGTGTCAAAAACGTTTTATTATTCGATTACCCACTTGATTTATCTTTTTACATAAAAAGGTAAACAAATGATCATATATATATATATATATATATATATATATATATATATATATATATATATATATATATATATATATATATATATATATATATATATATATATATATATATATATATATATATATATATATATATATATATATATATATATATATATATATATATATATATATATATATATATATATATATATATATATATATATATATATATATATATATATATATATATATATATATATATATATATATATATATATATATATATATATATATATATATATATATATATATATATATATATATATATATATATATATATATATATATATATATATATATATATATATATATATATATATATATATATATATATATACATATATACATAATATGGTATATCAACATAATCCTAACAGCATAAATAAGCAAGTCGTATTGATCACTATCAATTTACGAGAACCATCGTTCAGTATTGACAAGATAACTCCATTAGTACGCATACAATTAAGCGTGACTTTAGAATTACATTAATTCTCTTTAGTTATAAGTTGACTTAAACGATGATTAGTCAATTCGATTTCCATATGAGGCAACTTTTTGGATAATTTTTAGATTTAGGAAAGGATTTTTTTCGACTAAATTTGAGTTTTAGTTTTATTAAAAATTACCGGTTTATCATGATAATGGATATTGATGAGAACATGTAATGATTTTAAATTTGGAAACGTTGCGTGTACATTTAAGATATTTTTTTCTTTTTAGTGTTTTCTCTAGATACATATAGCTTAACCAGCAGGTAAGCAGAAAACCGAGTGTTAAAACACTCTAATCCTAGCCACTCTTAAGACATTGCGTATTGAGTGGAGGAACTCAATGCTGTGCTTTGTCTTGCTACTAGATTAATTTAACATCGAGCCCACTATATACACTTTCACGTTTAAAACCGATACAGCTTAGGTATTATTTCTTATAAGCGCAACTAAAAAACTAAAAATCTTAGATAATTATAAGAAACTTTTACAATATAATAAGTTAGTGAATCCAAGTTGTTTGATACGCTAGTATATTACGCGATATTATTTTATACCAACCGGAAGACAACCGAAAACTGAGCCTAAAATATGCGCTTTTACGTTTAAAACTGATACGGTCTTATTTTTTATAAGCGCAACCCCAGTTTTGAGGTTAGAAATTAATAGTATGGCGTCTCCGAAACGAGAGAAGAGTGAATAACAGAGTATAGCAGATTCTCAAGGAAAACTCAGCATCTTCAAATGAAAAAAATACTTGACAAAGCTACGAAAAGGAATTACATAATTGACTTTATATTTCACGTCTCTCATTGCTATCCATTGCTAAGATCAAATTTATATTATTTCCAAGAAATATTCCGCTGTCGTCGTTTCTCTGAAGCCATGTAAAATTACACTCTGAATTTAGATTTTCGCTTGTTTTTATTTAGCCTTAGACGTAGACCTTTTATGTATTTCATGTTTTGAATACAAATATGTTTTGAAATGGATCTTTTCTAGTTTTTATTATTTTTAAGGTAATCGAATAGTTTGCTAAAGGCGCAGATTTAAACTCCGCTAGTTTTAAATTTTGTACGCGTTCTTTAATAATATCTTTCCATTCCCCTCCAATATTGAGACATTGCAGGTTGAGTGGTGGAACTCAACGCCGCGCTTTGTCAACAGAGTAAGAAAATGAAATAATTTATGCATAGTATCCAAATGAGACCCCCCAACCGTCGCGTACATATTGTGATAGTGTACCACTATGCCTTTGCAGCGTTTATCGGCCCTCGATAATAATAAGAACTTTTGGTTTATTTTTTGGTGATGACTGTTTATATATTAAACTAAGATGCGGGTCCGAGGACTACTTTATTACTTCTTTGCAATCATGGCAAAACTATTCCCTCGGGGATATTTCAAGATTTAGGCATTATCTCGCCTATAGGGACAGGCTTCGAATAGCGTATAAAACTTGATAGAGACAGGTACCGACCTTTGCAAATAATTTCTTAATTGCCACCCAAGTTCCATCCTTGACAGTTACGTTACAAAGTGTTTTTTATGAGAATAAATTGAAGGTTGGTATTATTATATATAAATGTTTTTTTTGTTAAAATTTTACGTACGAAGTATGTGATGAACGAATGACATTAATAAATGGAAAATTAAATATATATGTTTGCTGGTTTTTTTTATTATTTAGTACTGTTTTCTGCATATAGTCAAATGGAACTTTGTGCTAAGTGGTTACGTTGTGGTACTCAAGGTGAGTAAACGAGAATAATACATTAACCAGTGGGATTCGAACCTACAACGATCTACGTAAAGAAATCGTGTTCTTGAGTTTTATACAAAAAAGTTACTTGTTAAAACCTTAGGAAAATGTCCGTTTGCATTTCATTTAGGGTTTCTCACAAAAATTCGTATTTATATTTAAGCTAGCGACCCGCTCCGCCTTCGTACGAGAGTAAAACTGATACTATATATATTACTAGATGTTTTTATACACAACTTGCACTGCTTTTTTTTTCATACAAACATTTTATCTTTAACTATTTCTGTTCAAAGGGCAACCTATAACTGGTCATGTGAAAGACATCATATTAGAAAACTTAAAAATGAGCAACGTTTCTCTAATTTCTTGTACTGTACAACCTTTTTTAAATAAACTACATCAAAATCCGTCGCGAAGCTTTCAAAATCTAAACATATACAAGAACATATAAAGGGAAGTGACTTTGTTTTATTCTATACAGTGATTTCTAATCTTTACTAAAACGACAAGAAAGTAAGAAATCTTTAAAACACAACATTGATTACGTTAACTAAAATAAAATTAACTAGCTATTAACATAATATCAATCATATTGACGCGGCGAAGTTAATTGAAAATTCAATAGACTCATCTCAACACGCTGAGTGTAAATGAAATTGCAATGGAACTTAATTAGTGCTATGGAATGACGAACGTTCGGGAACGAGGCAAGGGATGATATAGTGTCAAGGACGATGTGTGTGTATGTATGTATGTATATATGTAGGTTGTATGGGATAATTTGTACTCGCTTTGTAAAGCATTAGTCGTTGTATTAGCCAGGTGAACTTTAGAAGTGAACTTTTGAAAATCTCTATAGCTTTTTTCTATTTTTATATAAGAAGTTCATGTTAAAAAACTATAATATATTTTCCTATTACTTGCGATTATTATTTCATACCAAAAAATCAATACCTAACGGAGCGTAGTGATAAGCCACTACACTGCACTTTTCCACACACTTAGATTTTAAAGTTTAACAGTTAAGTTTAACACACACTTAGATTTTAAAGATACAGTATTATAAAGATATGTTATAAGGTACGTTGAGGACCGTAATGTCGCAGAGGCGTAGCGTTTACCTGTAAACGCGACGGTTTGCGAGTTCGATTCCCACTTGGGGAAGATGAATTTTTTCATTTTGACTTGACAACTAGGCAAATCGCCGCATTTAATTCCGCCACTCAATGTACAATATGTCTTAACACAAAGTTCCCTATGTCTAACGTGCTAAATTTTAACTTAAAAAAGACACGAAATATATGGAAAATCACTAACTACTGCGACAGAACACTATGTATTCTGTCTGAATTTAGATTAAAATAACTTCATTTTGTTCCCAGTACCTCCACTATATGTAAAATTGCAAGGTGGCCCGAGAGTACTAGTAGCAGATCGTCCCACCGAGCTGGTATGTACTTCAGCGGGAGGACGACCGACACCCTCAATATCTTGGTGGAAAAGCAGCACTAAGCTTCATAGCGTTAAGGATGTTGTAAGTAAAACTATGATTTTATTTTGATATTTTAAATAGGAACGAACTTTATAAATTATAAACCAATAATTATACTAACATTAGCCATTTTTAATAATTTAATAGTGAGGATCGTCGTGGCGCAGAGGCGAAGTGTCTTAGTGTAAACTCAACGGTTCGAAGGTTCGATTTCCACTCCGGAAAGATGGATTATTTAATTTCTATTTCCTCCGCTTTGGCAACTAGGCAAATGCGGCGTCGAGTTTCACTACTCAACACGCAATGCCTTAAAAGACGAAAAACATGGAACATAGTTTCTTAACCATAAGCCCCCGCGGTTCTCTCTGTAATGTTGCTACGAGCGAGATATAGCGTGTAGCTAAAAAAAAGAAGAAAATGTTTATTTTTTTACATTGTAACTAATTTCTTCAGTGAAACTGTAACCAATTTCTTCTGTTACTTTTTGTATACTAGTAAGTCATTAAATTATTATTTACTATTTAAAGCATTTTTAGATGGGAAATCAAATATAAATTAACCAAAATATTGTGTTTGTAACCAATAACAAGTTCTAAATTTCTCGAAATTTTGTCACATTTTAATATTGAAATCTAATCTTTGTAATACGCATTCATATAAATAAATATATTATATAAACCAAATTGTTACACTATGTTTATAAATATATGTTATGCGTCATTTATATATTATATAATTATAGCAGTAATTAATTTACCGTGTAAGGCAGTGAACTAGGTTACGGAGGGTACAATTTTTTATCTTTTTTGTTTTAATTTTTTTATATTATAAAATTCCCTGATACTCACCAATATACGGCCTAAAATACTTAAGACTGAAATTAGGAACTTTGGTATCTTGGTTTTGTTCGATTTCCCGATTTTTTCGCGAGTAATTTCATTTCGATCACATTTTTAATAAAATCAATACTTAATTCATTGTTTATACTATTTTTTATTTAATAAATGACTGAATTTTATTTTAACCTATAAATTAAACGTCGCTGTACCATTAACTTAGTTACTTAAATTCTGAGAAAGGGCTTCTATGTAACTTGAACGAAGTTTCTGGCTTTTAGATACACACATAAACTGAAGTCTTTCAGTTTAATCCGAAATATATAGATGAACGGGAGTATATTAAAAATAAGACCGTCATAACGCAGAGGCGTAGCGTTTACCTGTAAACACCACGGATTGTGGATACGATTCCCATTCGGGGAAGATGGATTTTTCTATTTCCATTTTTTTTGCTCTGGAAAGCGCTCAAAGCGCGGTGTAGAGTTCCGCCACCCTAAAGTAGGGGCTAAGCAACGGAGTGTCTTAACACTCTCCTTTGGTTTTTACCCTACCCTGCCATGTGCGGGATAGAGCATTAAATAAAAATAAACACGCTTTTTTCTCTATATTCATAACATTGTTCATAACATTGTTTTATACTACTACTAAATACATAAGAATGTAAGCACAAGTATTTTTCAGCAAACCTCACTAGATGGGAATCTGACCCAGAGTACACTAACTTTCGTGCCAACTATCGAAGACGCTGGTAGAATGCTATCATGTAAGGCGGATCAGTCCGCTTTCTCACATTCCACACAGGAAGATGGTTTTAAATTGGAAATACAACGTAAGTTTAAAATATTTAAGAAAGGACAATTGTGAAATATTTTAATTTTCTCAACTAATTTAGTTAAATTTATTAGGTTTCTTGTCGCATCAAAGAAAATGACTGTAAATTCAATATCTGTAGATTATATCTTCTCTAGATGTTGCCTCGTTACTCAAGCGATATTGAATCTCGAATTCATGTGAAAAACCGACAGCGAAGTGTTAGTCTTCAAACTATGCGGGATAAAGCGTGAAGTAGAAAAAATAAAGTTTAAATTCAACCTGGCAGTTTCCCATTTTAACATACAAGTATCTCTACATATGTAAGATATGCATAGCTTAAAATGGAATAACTTAGAACTTTTATCTTTCAACAGTCAATATGGAGAATCTATTTTATCTAGCAAGTTTAAACTGTGAGGACCGTCGTGGCGCAGAGGCGCAACGTCTGCCTGTAACGCGGGTAACGCGACGGTTTCTGGGTTCGATCCCCAATCGGGGAAGATGGATTTTTCTATTTCCATTTTCTTCGCTCTGGCAACTAAGGCAAAGCGCGGCGTTGAGTTCCGCCACTCAACACGCAATGCCTCGAAAAGGCGGAAAGTGGGGACGGAGTAAGCAGGGACTAAGTAACGGAGTGTCTTAATACTAAGTTCGTATAGTTCCTGCATTTCCCTCTGCCTACCCTGCCATATGCGGGATGAAGCGTGAAGCTAAAAAAAAAAAAAAAAGTTTAAACTTTTTAACGCCTCTTTATTCAGTCAGAAAATAAAACATTTCCTTTTTTACATTCGGATAGTCGCCATTGGAAAAATTGAATTTGATTATAAAGTCCCGTAGCAATGACACAACCATCAGGCTTACTTTCAGCGACTAATGACTGATGCTGACAGTAAGCCTGACAGTAAACGATTATAAAAAAATGCTAAGAGAAATTTTGTTACAGATTTACCAGTAGTCAAACTAGATTTAGGTGCAAATTTAAACGCGGACAACGTTGTGGAAGGATCTGACGTATACTTGGACTGTATGGTGCGAGCCAACCCTTGGCATACCCATGTATATTTTACTCACAATGTAAGTAGTAACAAACGTACTTAGAAAACTTGAAAGCACTAGAACTGGTCCCATAAAGCTTTCAAATGCTTCATAATTATATATACACTACACAATAGTAAAATATATTTTTTTTGTTTTTTTTTTTTTTTTTTTTAGCTTCACGCTTTATCCCGCACATGGCAGGGTAGGCAGAGGGAACTGCAGGTATCATATGAACCTAGTGTTAAGACACTCCGTTACTTAGTCCCAGCTTACTCCGTCCCCACTTTCCGCCGTTTTCGAGGCATTGCGTGTTGAGTGGCGGAACTCAACGCCGCGCTTTGCCTTAGTTGCCAGAGCAAAGAAAATGGAAATAGAAAAATCCATCTTCACCGACTGGGGATCGAACCCAGAAACCGTCGCGTTAGCCGCGTTACAGGCAGACGTTGCGCCTCTGCGCCACGACGGTCCTCTAAAGTAAAATATATTTAAATATATATTTATAAGAATAAATTGCATAAAAATAAAAAAATCCCATGACATTCGAATAAAACAAAACAATCTTTGCCAATTGCTTTTTAACTAAAAAGAAGATATCTATCTACTGGTTAAATTTTGGAATACGTCGAAATATTTTATTGTTATCGCATTCTATTCGACGATACGAGAATATTCTTATTTCTTTATTTTTAAATATCAATATTCAGTATGAATAACCATTGTTTGTATGCGGAACAGTGAAATTGGAAAGGCACTTCGTCTATTACATAGATATCGATATTGTACATCAATATAGGTACGAGATCTCGTTTTTTTAAATCGATTTAGTGAACGAAAAAATATTTGTATTGTACTCTTATAAAATTTTGTATATCGTCTAGATTTCAAGATCTCGCTATTGAGTTTTAGAGTTATGCTTACAAAAATACAGTCGTTATAATTTTTTTTTGTCGTATAGTCTGTGCTAGTTTGAGTATTTTACAAGTTAGATTTCATGATTATTTTAGGTGTCTTAGAAACTTCATTTGTAGTGTATTTATTTTTTCATACTAAATAAGATCAAACGCCGAAATTCTTTTTAAGAATTCAAACAACTAGTACTTGATTAACTTAATTAGAATGAAGTTATGTATGAAGGATATCTAGAAAAATTAGAAGATGAGACTACAAGCATACCTTACAAAGCGCATCCATGAATAAGTATAAAACTTAAAATTTGTTTTTTTTTAACGCGAAAATCTCATGAACTACTGAATAAAATAGTTTTTTTAGTGTTATTCTAGTACTATAAATAAATACTAAAAATATTTTCAATTTCGATTTGTAACAAAATAAATATCAAAAAATTTATAAATTAGGAGAAGTCAAGCAAAATCAAGAGAGTTTTTTGAAAATTGAAGTGATTTGACATTTCTTTATTTATACATAAAATACATCACACTTTTATCCCGCATATTGCAGGGTAGGCAGAGGGAACTGCAGGAACCATATGAACCTAGTGTTAAAACACTCCGTTGCTTAGTACCTGCTTTCTCCGTCCCCGCTTTCCGCCTTATTCGAGGCATTGCGTGTTGAGTGGCGGAACTCAACGCCGCGCTTTACCTAGTTTCCAGAGCGAAGAAAATGGAAATAGAAAAATCCATCTTCTCCGAGTGGTAATCGCACCCTCAAACCGTCGCGTTTACAGGCAGACGCTTACGCCTCTACGTCACGACGGTCCTCGTGAATAATATAAATAATATAAAATACATGACACACACTACGTATATAAGGAATAAGGATGCTACATAGGCTTATATATACATACATATAATAATTTATTGACAGTTGATCAAACTGAATAATTAAGTCGTAAATGTGATTACTAGAGAATTGAATTGGTATGACTGATTAATGCATTGTATCACAATACATCATTATAGTACCACTGAGTATGTTTAATTGCATACAATGGTTGTGAGTTCGCTGGGGAAAAATATATTTTTATTATTTATATGAAAGGACCGTCGCGGCGCAGTATCTGCCTGTAAACGCGAGGAATTGTGGGTTCGATTCTCACTCGGAGAAGATGGATCTTTCATTTTCATTTTTTTCACTCTGGCAATTTGACAAAGCGCGGCGTTGAGTTCCGCAATTCAACACGCAATGCCTCGAAACGGCGGAAAGCGAGGAACAGAGTGTCTTAACAATAGGTTCCTAGTTTCTGCGGTTTCCTCTGTCTACCCTGCTATGTACGAGATAAAGCGTGAAGCTAAAATGTGAGTGATTCCTTAATTTTAAAATTGCTCCAATATATAGTATTTCCTATGGCATGTAGGTACAAAATATATATGACATATTTTTATGATCTTTAAAAATGTTAATCCACACTGAGGATAGAAAAATACTTTTTTTTTTTTTTTTTTTTTTTTTTAGCTTCACGCTTTATCCCGCACAAGGCAGGGTAGGCAGAGGGAACTGCAGGGACCGTGAGAACCTAGTGTTAAGACACTCCGTTGTTCAGTCCCTGCTTTCTCCGTCCCCGCTTTCCGCCGTTTTCGAGGCATTGCGTGTTGAGTGGCGGAACTCAACGCCGCGCTTTGCCTAGTTTGCCAGAGCGAAGAAAATGGAAATAGAAAAATCCATCTTCTCCGACTGGGGATCGAACCCAGTAACCGTCGCGTTACAGGCAGACGTTGCGCCTCTGCGCCACGAAATATACTTAAAGAAAATATATAAAAATTTAAATGCAGCGAGAATTGAACCTGCGTCCTCTTGGGAACCGTGCAAGCTCTCAGTGTTGAGATCGCTTGCACGGTATTATATTTAAAAAAAGTGAGAATATTAAATCATAGAAGCCTAATCTTATAAAACGCTCGAGCTGAAATAGATGCCACGGCCGGCATCACGAGCAGGGTAGCTAATAAATATACAAAAAAAATAAATAATATAAAAGCAATATACTTTTGCCTAGGGTTCCCGAGTACGCAGCAGCACAGGCGTAGTAGTGGCCAATCAGAGTCTAGTACTGCAGCACGTTTCAAGAAACGCTGCGGGACCCTACATATGTGTTGCAAGAAATGCACTCGGCGAAGGTTTTAGTGAACCGTTGGATTTAAATGTTAAATGTAAGTATTATGAAATATATTAAATATTAGGTTGGCTAATGGAGCGATATTTGGAGGTTGTGGGTTCAATTCTCGCTTGGGGAAATTTTTTTATCGTGTTTTTTTGTTTTATTGCATTATATTTATCATATTTAATGGCTGCTTACACTGCAAAGCCAAAAAAAACATTTTTTCAACAAGTATAATAACTTCACTATTTATTAAGTTAGCCTTACGTTACGAAAATAGCTATTTATATTCAAACATTACCCTAATATCGATATACGTAATCACATCCAACGTGAATATTTACTTCAGATTGGCAAATATTGTGTAGATCGTGTTTATTTAACCAGAGCTAGCGCATTTGACGTTGAGGCTTTTAGATGTTTAATTTACATGAAATTGCTATTTACGCTTTTACTAAATAAATGTTTGGTGATATATACATTGTTTAATACTATAATAATATGTTAAAAAAAAACAGAATTTTACTATAGCGATGGCATTAGGTAATGTACATGGAGGAAACCGTAGAAAACTTGGAAACCTTGATTTTAGCCTTTCCAGATATTGCGTGTTGAATAGCGGAACTCAACGCTGCGCTTTTACCTCGTTACAAGAGTAAAAAAATAAAAATATAATCTCCATGTGGGAATCAAACCCACATACCGTCGCGTTTTCAGGTAGACTGTTGTGCCTGCACGCTACGAAGGTCTAAAAAAATTATTCATTTAATTATATTTAGTTCATAATATTTAGCAGATACAGAAAGGAATAATATTTGTTCTACAATAACCGTATTGGCAAAAAATTGTAATACCGGTTGTTAAAGCCCACTTTACAAGCGTTTTTCTCACAATAACATATTACTAATTGTATAGAATGAAGAAAAATGTGCATATTTGAAATATGATTAATTCTAAATTGCTAATGCTAACTTGCAGCAAGTAGGATACATTGGAATGTAAAAGTGGCGTAATCAAGCATTTCTCTATAAAAAAATGAACTTTTATATAAAAATATTTTCAATCCAAACTAGTAGTTCGTGAGATTAGTTGTTGCTCGTTTAACGAACATAACTCTTCAGGTTCTTAATATTAGAGTAAACTTTCTTACCCTGGCCGAGTTTATTCAACTCCAACCCTTGAAAACACTGGAAAGTTCATTTGGGACATTTTTTATGTTTTTGCGCCTTATCCCGCACATGGCAGGGTAGGCAGAGGGAACTGCAGGAACCATAGGAAGATAGTGTTAAGATACTCAGTTGCTTTAGTCTCTGCTTTCTCCGTTCCCGCTTTCCGCTTTTTTTCGTGGCAATGCGTGTTGAGATGCGGAACCCAACGTCGTCAAGTTTACAAAGCGAAGAAAATAGAAAAAGAAAAATCGATCTTCCCCGCGTGGGAATAGAACCCACAAACCGTCACGTTTACAGGTAGACGCTACGCGTTTTCGCTACGCGTCATCGCTACGACGTTCCTCTTCTTTTGGGCTTTATTATAAATATATGCTTCAACCATGGTAAATATTGTAATAGCTTATCATATTATCTGAAATAACAGTTTTCAGATCCTTCCTTTGATATTACAGCAAAGTAACTCAAAAATATTTTTGTAAGGCTTTTAGGTTTTGTATTATTTATCATAACTCCTGTAAACGATGTTTGTAGGCTTAGATTCCCTCTTGGGGAATAAATTGCTCTCCTCGTTTTGATAATAAAATTACTCGAAGTGTTAAGTTCCGCTACTCAAAAACGTAAAACGTGGAATAACGTAAGTAATAACGTTAGTCACGTTAATTGATGTATAATGTACAAATTAAGTCAAAATATTCTTTCAATTAGGTTATTACAAGCACTTTTAATTCGTCAATATATTGACATCACCGTATCAGTCTCACAGGAACAACCACCAATTCAAAAAAAAAAACCGAACTTCAAAAGATACCCATTAATTACAATAATACATGTTTTTTTTTTATTTACATAATATAAGCGGGTATAAATATAATATAATATATTTTCGTATTAAAAATGTATATACAAAAGCGAAGGCTTTACAGTAAAGCCTTCACTCGTTTACTCGAGTAGCTCCCGCACGTAGCTTAGGAAACAAAACCGTGTCCCACTTTCCGATCAATAACATTATGTAATTTATAACCAATGCTTTATATTCGACTAAAATATTTTTTTAGCTTCACGCTTTATCCCGCATAAAGCAAGGTAGGCAGAGGAAACCGGAGGAACTGTGGGAACCCAATGATAATAAACACTCAGTTTTCATGAAATAGATCGTATGGGAATCCTCCTCATCCTCATCCTATTATCCTCGTATGGGAACTGAACCCACAAACTGTTGCGTTTAAAGGACGCTGCGCTTATGCGTCACGATGAACTAACTAAATTCATACAATTTTTAACTTAAAAACGTTATAAATATGTAAAAAAATATTTTGTTAAATTTTTGTCTAACAAAAGAAATGTTTTAATATAAATTTTTGTTTTGCTTATGAAATTCAAATTATAGATAGCCCTAGATGTTCTATGACGACGGTTTCGTTATATGCTGCACGAGGAGAGACACTTCAAATAGATTGCAAAGTCAACTCCAATCCTATGGTAAGTAATTTTTTGATTCTTCCTGCTACTCCTTCCCTGAATATCAACCTGGATTGATACCTGCATATGGCAGGATAGGCAGACGGAACTGCAGGAACCATAGGAACCTAGTGTTAAGACACTCCGTTACTTAGTCCCCTACTTACTCCGTCCCCGCTTCCCGCATATTTCGAGGCATTGTGTGTTGAGTGGTGGAACTCAGAACTCTATTTGTTATTATTAAATCAAATTACTGAAACTTGTTACAAAATATTTAAATTTTTGTACGTCCATACCAAAACATGTGAGTGGAACGTTCATACTCGTGACCAGATGTTGTCGGATCAATATTTAATATTTCAAGTGTGTATAAAGTTCTTATGAACGCTGTGAAAGGAAGTTAAAGATGTTTTATATTAAAATATATGGTTTTGCTAGAAGCTTATATATGTATATAGTAGGTATATAGTAATATTATTTATTTGTTATTTCTCAATAAGTAATTGTATTGAAAAATAACAAATACATATAGACAGACATGTAGCTTATATAGATGTCTTCTGTCAGACGTCTAAGTCTTATGGTAAATGTCAATGAAAATTGTAGGTTCGATTCCCACTTAGGGTTGTTCTGGAAAGCGCTGTTGTGTTCTGCTAAATAACTAATTAACAAAAGGGAAGTCATCAGTACTTTTAAAACTTTTGTTTAGTTTCATTTTAGTATTTTCTCTGGTAAACTAGGCAAAGCGCGGCGTTGAGTTCCGCCACTTAACACGCAGTGCCTCGAAAAAGGTGGAATTCGGGGACGGAGAAAGCAGGGACTAAGCAACGGAGTGTCTTAACACTAGGTTTCCACGGTTCCTGCGGTTCCCTCTGCCTACCTTGCCCTGTGCGGGATAAAGCGTAAAACTACAAAAAGAAAAAAACGCTTTTTATTATTAGTCAATGAAGTATTAACTTTCTGAAACCATTTTGTAATATTATAGACCGACGAAAGTTGCTGCTATGTAATTAATTACTGAAAATCAAACTTTAAATAAACAAAATATAATGTTTCTTAAATAGATTTAGAGTCATGAGAAGAATGTATTACGACTATATTCGCTCTAGTTTTCCTGTGAGAGAAAAAACTGCTAGCATTCGATGGATTCACAATAGGGGTGTCGAACCCATCGTGTTGTAGGAAGAGGAGCTCCGAGCAGCGCTTGAGACTAGCGACCCAAGTGTAGGTTTAAAGAGGCCCCTTTAAAATGTATTAACGGTCTCCTTTGCTGTCCGAGGTCCTCCCACTACCTAAGCAAATTCGAAACGTTTCCACTTGTGAGTCTTTGAGAGGTCATCCAGAGAGAACGCAGTAATTGCTAGAGTCCCTTCAAAACTTTTCATTTCGTCTACTTATATCATCAACTTTTATCTTCCTAGGCGTCTTTTGGGCCCTCGTAATTCGTCCAATATAATCCATTCTGTGCCACAGTGCCTTATATTTCATTAACTTTGTTTTTTAAAATTATCTTGAATAGATTATGTGTAATTACTTATATATGAAAGATAAATGCACAGTACACTATGTTGACTTTCTTTTCTTCTTAAATAAATAAATAAATACATCAGATCCTAATGGTTTCATACACGGCTTTGTCGACGTGCCAAAATCTATACGTGTTCATCCTCATTTTTACTATTTGTATTGAGATACAAAAATATGAGTATTTTTATGATTTTTAAAGTGTTAATCCACACTGAGGATAGAAAAATACTTAACGAAAACATATTTTGGAACTTTTTAACGCAATAGAGTTAGAACCCACGCCCTATTGCAAACCGTGCAAGCGCTCTGATCACTAAACTATGCGTTCTTCATCGCATTTTTTTTTTTTTTAGCTTCACGCTTTATCCCGCACAAGGCAGGGTAGGCAGAGGGAACTGCAGGGACCGTGGGAACCTAGTGTTAAGACACTCCGTTGCTCAGTCCCTGCTTTCTCCGTCCCCGCTTTCCGCCGTTTTCGAGGCATTGCGTGTTGAGTGGCGGAACTCAACGCCGCGCTTTGCCTAGTTTGCCAGAGCGAAGAAGATGGAAATAGAAAAATCCATCTTCTCCGACTGGGGATCGAACCCAGTAACCGTCGCGTTACAGGCACACGTTGCGCCTCTGCACCACGGCGGTCCTCAATTCCTCCTTCATCGCGCAGGTCCTTCTTCATCGCGCAGCATTGAAATTCTTATATGCTTAATATTGCCACCCATGAAATAAGTTATATTTTGGTTTAAATCCCGTTGCGTTCAAACTTATATATATTTTCTTTAAGTATTAGTAATATATGGTTAGTATCTAAGTAGGTATATATCACTTGTATATTGCGATTCTGTGTATATGTTCATTGTAGATATTAATAGGTAAAGATAAAATAAAATCAAAATCCTAGATATATAAACCTATTGTCTACAGGAACCCATGACCTACAACTGGTGGTTCAACAATACATCGCACTCGAGGATGGAATTGCCATCCCAGAACAACCGCGGTGAGAACTTTTTTTAGCTTTACACTATATCTCGTGTCCCCCTATAGTAGGGTAGACGGAATAAGACACGAAACTTTCATAGGTTCAAATTACTGAAACTTGTTACAAAATATTTAAATTTTTGTACGTCCATACCAAAACATGTGAGTGGAACGTTCATACTCGTGACCAGATGTTGTCGGATCAATATTTAATATTTCAAGTGTGTATAAAGTTCTTATGAAACCTTTGAAACGAAATTAAAGATATTTTATATTAAAATATATGGTTTTGCTAGAAGCTTATATATGTATATAGTACGTATATAGTAATATTATTTATTTGTTATTTCTCAATAAGTAATTGTATTGAAAAATAACAAATACATTTAGACAGACATGAAGCTTATATAAATGTCTTCTGTCAGACGTCTAAGTCTTATGGTAAATGCCAATGAAAATTGTAGGTTCGATTCCCACTTAGGGTTGTTCTGGAAAGCGATGTTGTGTTCTAAATAACTAATTAACAAAAGGGAAGTCATCAGTACTTTTAAAACTTTTGTTTGAAACTAAACAATTTTAGTATTTTCTCTGTAAAACTACCTTTTGTAAATGTTATATCTAACAACCCTACTCTGGGAATGAAAAAGCTTATTACTACTTAGGACCGTCGTGGCGCAGAGGCGCAACGTCTGCCTGTAACGCGACGATTCCTGGGTTCGATTCCCAGTCGGGGAAGATGGATTTTTCTATTTCCATTTTCTTCGCTCTAATAAACTAGGCAAAGCGCGGCGTTGAGTTCTGCCACTTAACACGCAGTGCCTCGAAAAAGGTGGAAATCGGGGACCGAGAAAACAGAGACTAAGCAACGGAGTGTCTTAACACTAGGTTTCCACGGTTCCTGCGGCTCCCTCTGCCTACCTTGCCATGTGCGGGATAAAGCGTAAAACTACAAAAAGAAAAAAAAAGCTTTTTATTATTAGTCAGTGAAGTATTAATTTTCTGAAATCATTTTGTTATATTATAGACCGACAAAAGTTGCTACTATGTAATTAACTACTGAAAATCAAGCTTTAAATAAACAAAATATAATGTTTCTTAAATAGATTTAGAGTCATGAGAGGAATGTATTACGACTATATTCGCTCTAGTTTTCCTGTGAGAGAAAAAACTGCTAGCATTCCATGGATTCACAATAGGGGTGTCGAACCTATCGTGTTGTAGGAAGAGGAGCTCCGAGCAGCGCTTGAGACTAGCGACCCAAGTGTAGGTTTAAAGAGGCCCCTTTAAAATGTATTAACGGTCTCCTTTGCTGTCCGAGGTCCTCCCACTACCTAAGCAAATTCGAAACGTTTCCACTTGTGAGTCTTTGAGAGGTCATCCAGAGAGAACGCAGTAATTGCTAGAGTCCCTTCAAAACTTTTCATTTCGTCTACTTATATCATCAACTTTTATCTTCCTAGGCGTCTTTTGGGCCCTCGTACTTCGTCCAATATAATTCATTCTGTGCCACAGTGCCTTATATTGCATTAACTTTGTTCTTTAAAATTATCTTGAATAGATTATGTGTAATTACTTATATATGAAAGATAAATGCACAGTACACTATGTTGACTTCCTTTTCTTCCTAAATAAATAAATAAATAAATACATCAGATTCTAATGGTTTCATACACGGCTTTGTCGACGTGCCAAAATCTATACGTGTTCATCCTCATTTTTACTATTTGTATTGAGATACAAAAATATGAGTATTTTTATGATTTTTAAAGTGTTAATCCACACTGAGGATAGAAAAATACTTATACATATTTTGGAACTTTTTAACGCAATAGGGTTAGAACCCACGCCCTCTTGCAAACCGTGCAAGCGCTCTGACTACTGAGCTATGCGTTCTTCGTCGCGCAGCATTGAAATTCTTATATGCTTAATATTGCCACCCATGAAATAAGTTATATTTTGGGTTTAAGTCCCGTTGCGTTCAAATTTTTATATATTTTCTTTAAGTATTAGTAATAGTTAGTATTTAAGTAGGTATATATCACTTGTATATTGCGATTCTGTGTATACGTTCATATTTTTTTTTTAACCTCACGCTTTATCCCGCACATGGCAGGGTAGGCAGAGGGAACTGCAGGAACCATAAGAACCTAGTGTTAAGACACTCCGTTACTTAGTCCCTGCTTAATCCGTCCCCACTTTCCGCCGTTTTCGAGGCATTGCGTGTTGAGTGGCGGAACTCAACGCTGCGCTTTGCCTTAGATGCCAGAGCGAAAAAAATGGAAATAGAAAAATCCATCTTCTCCGACTGGGGATCGAACCCAGTAACCGTCGCGTTACAAGCAAACGTTGCGCCTCTGCGCCACTACGGTCCTCGACGATGTATATGTTCATTGTAGATTTTAATAGGTAAAGATAAAATAAAATCAAAAGCCTAGATATATAAACTTATTGTCTACAGGAACCCATGACCTACAACTGGTGGTTCAACAATACATCGCACTCGAGGATGGAATTGCCATCCCAGAACAATCGCGGTGAGAACTTTCTTTAGCTTTTCACTATATCTCGTGTCCTCCGTGGGTATCCCTATAGTAGGATAGACAGAAAAAAGTTAGGAAACTGATATACACTCTTACACGAAACTTTCATAGGTTTCTTAACTGCATCACTCATCTTAACTGCACTATGTCTTAAGCAGAATGAGAAAATGAAAATATTAATTCTCCAAGTAGGAATTGAACCCTGACTCATCGACCAACAAGCGCTTATAATTAGACGCTGTACCTCTGCATCTTAACGGTGTCTTCTCGGCGTATGGTTATCATTGTCCAAAAAGAACTGAATTGTACAAAAAGACTTGTTTAGAAAGAGGCCAACCTGGGACTGTAGGACAAGCTCTTACAGTAAACGTGGTTATGTTTATTCTGATTGTTACAAATACTTAAATTTTTAGATATATTTTGCAATGCGTTTATCTTTTTTAACAAGCTTTAACGAACATATACGTTAAGAAAATATATAAAAATTTGAAAGCGGCGAGATTTCAACCCACACCTCTTCGAAACAACAACTTATTTCGTTATATATATATATATATATATATATATATATATATATATATATATATATATATATATATATATATATATATATATATATATATATATATATATATATATATATATATATATATATATATATATATATATATATATATATGTATATATATATATATATATATATATATATATATATATATATATATATATATATATATATATATATATATATATATATATATATATATATATATATACATATATATATATATATATATATATATATATATATATATATATATATATATATATATATACATATATATATATATATACATATATATATATATACATATATATAATATATATATGTTAATATTTAATCGTGTTCTTAATACATTTAATTTATGTAATTTTTGTCTTTTTTTAATATTTTATTTTAACTATATTAAGGAGTTAAAAGAAACTTTTTAATAGAATATCATCGTTTAGGTAGATACTCATACGTGGTGACCACTTCATCTGACTACGGGTGGGTACAATGCAGCGCTACAAATTCTGTGGGAAAACAAGATTCGCCGTGTTTATTTCATATAATACCTGCTGGTATGCTTATATATTAATAAAAGTTTTTTTTTGGGAAAGTGTTGCTTTAAAATGTTAGTACACCAAGTGGTTGGAAAGACGCAATTTTCGCTTAGCTACCGCAGCTATAGTTAGGCGTCGTGTAGATATGACGATGTTTATTTGATTTATTTGTATGGGGCTTATTCTAAAGGAATGTTATAATATAAAGGTACAAAAACGAACATAGAAGTTATTAAAACCAAAACTCAATTTGTACTATACTTTAGTTTTATAATATTATAGATATATATGTATGTAAAACAAACCACTGTCCTAGAAAAACCGTCATCAGTAAAACACTGTGCTGTAACAAATGTGACACACGAGTCGTTGTGGCTGGAATGCGCTCCGGGACACGATGGTGGATTACAACAGAAGTTTATATTACAGGTCAGTTTATATATATATATATATATATATATATATATATATATATATATATATATATATATATATATATATATATATATATATATATATATATATATATAAATATATATATATATATATATATATATATATATATATATATATATATATATATATATATATATATATATATATATATATATATATATATATATATATATATATATATATATATATATATATATATATATATATATATATATATATATATATATATATATATATATATATATATATATATATATATATATATATATATATATATATATATATATATATATATATATATATATATATATATATATATATATATATATATATATATATATATATATATATATATATATATATATATATATATATATATAACTGTTATTTATTATACCATTTAAAATACTGACAGAACACACAATCTTTCTTAGGTATACGACGTATCATCAGGTTCTTTACTAAGAAACTTAAGTAGCGAAGAACCAAATTTCATAGTATGGGGCATATCGGGTTCCGTAGGTTTGTCCGTACGTGCCTATAACGAAAAGGGTGTAAGCGACGCTTTTAGTCTTACGTCTAATTTGTTGAAGCACCCGCAGAGGCAAACTGGTAAGTTTATGAAATTTTCTGTTATTAATAAAATAGATTAAAAATAAAAATAGAGCTAAATAAAAAAAATACTATATAATTAACAATCATAGCAGGTTCAAATCTTGCAATACACACTGTATGAATATGAACGCGTTACTTAGATCGATCCTTATGTTCTTATTAAACTACCTTGAAATGTTCATTCTCTTATCAAAATTATTTTTGTTATCGATATCTGTGTAGATTTTTATAAAATAAGGCTAGGTATATTTTGATTTTTCATATATTAATCATCGTTAAGCATAGAAAAATAATTAAAGAAAACATTTAATAATTTGAACACAGCGGGACTGAACCCGCGCTTGTTGGAAACTATCCAAACACTCAGACCACTTAGTCATGCGTTCTTTCGTTTCAATAAATCATGCCCAAATATAATATCAATTATGTGTTTATGTGTATGTTCGTGAGTGTGTGAATGTGTGAGTGTGTGTGTGTGTGTGTGCGTGTGCGTGTGTGTGTGTATGTGTGTGTGTGTGTGTGTGTGTGTGTGTGTGTGTGTGTGTGTGTGTGTGTGTGCGTGTGTGCGTGTGTGTGTGTTTAACATTTTATATAACTGGAGCTCATCGTGACGCAGGATAAACTTTATATATATTTTTCTCCCATAGCAAACATACCAGTAAAAGTAGAACTAACAACGGTCCTAATAATAGTGTTGTGCATCATAGCCGGTATCGCCACAATCACTAGTCTCTCCGGCATTATATTCTGTTTGAGATATTGTAAGAAGAAAAATGGTAAGTACACTTTATTTTAGTATAGAGGTTAATTTAATTTTCTTTTTAGTATTTACGTAAAGAGATTATAGATTTTTTGCTCTATATGGGATTCCGTAATTCAAGAGAAATAATTAATTCTTATATCCCTCCCTGTACCTCACTCTCTAAGAAATAAAAAAAAATGATACATCCACATGTTACTGAGGAATTGACTATTGACAAGCGGACAGACAGACCGACTGCAAAGTTAACCATTTAAGTTTTTTAATATAAAAACTATGAAGTAGTATTGTGAAAGCGATTTATTTGTAACTGATAATGTTATACTAATTAATTTGTTTACTCGTATTTTAGTTGAAGTAATATTATTCTGTATTTTATTACTTAGATAAAGATGAAAAGAGCAAAAGAAAAAAAGATGAAGTATCGAACACACCTCTCACAAGCGGTAAGAGGTGTTCCAGTGTTGATAGCTTGGGTAAGTTTGTATTAACTGAAAATGTATAAAAATAGGTTTTGATTTCGTATATTTATGTATTATATATAAAATCAAAATAACTTTTCTACCCATTTTACTTATATTTTCTTAGTGGTAAAGTGAATATTACAATTATATGCCACTTAAAGAGGTTATGTAAAATATGTAATTTTAAATGGCGTCTCACGTAGTAAATTACATATGCTTAAATTAGTGCTGACCGCAGATACGTTGGTATGTACTGAAACGGTTGGTATGACGTGACAGAATTTCTTTAAATAATGTACGCACTATAGAAGACAATTTATTTTAAAACCTTCTTTTTTATTAGAATGGATGTGTTTCTTAAATAATCTTAAATATTTCTATAATAACGCATGTTATAGTATAAATTCAAATATGTGAACTGAGTTAATTATTTTTTTTAGATAAAAATCCAGATATAATACCAATAGAAAGTAAAATAAGCGAAAATTATGCGAAAAATGATTATAGTATGAAGCCGTTAATAGGGAAGATGGATGACTCATACAAAATGCCAATGTATGGCCAAAGAGGGCCAACGCATATGCCAATGCAAATTAGCAACTTGGCTAGTGGCAAAATGTATGAAAGTTGGTTGAAATATAATAATTCAATACCAATGAACAGCGGTGTGGTGAGTGTTTTTTGTTTGTATTGTTTTCATTTTGATTAAAAGATTAAAAAATACTTTTTAATATTTTTTAGAGACAAGTTATAAAGTTATATACAGAGTGTATCTGACACGGCGGCCATTATCAAAACTACTTATAGGGGAAATTATTTCGAGGCTATATACAAAAAACTATTCAATTATTATTGACAGTTTAGGTACAGCATCGTTATTTACATTTCACGATATTTATACGCGCTGTGTAACGCGTGAGGCAGACATCATTAAATACGAATGACGTACTACAAAAATACTATTAAACGTTGTCAATCTGTCACCTTTCATTCAAAAAATAACTAAAATAATAAAAAGAGATATATCTCTGTCCCGCTCTGACAGTACAGTGTACGCTCGCGTCATACTTGACAAATGGCGTTTTATTTTGGAACAATAATTTAATTATTTATTTTGTTTGAAAAAATATTTTTTTATTTTTGAAAATTTCACTTCCTTTATAATTTTACCAAGTTTATAAAGGCTAGTTAATACTATGCTTGAAATTAAGATCGCCGTTACAGCCACACCCTGTATGAAGTAACTTACTTGGTATTAGGTAAATTTATATATATATTAAAAATGTCAAAAACCATATTCTGCAACGTTACTGTATATTTTTTATCTTGTTTCTTTTTCCACCTCTTTTCCAATTTATATCAGTTATAAATGGCAATAAAGGAAAATATCGAAGACCTTGCTTTTTGTATACCAAAGGGCCACAAATAAAAAAGTGTAAAAAATTGTTTTTTTTAAAAAAAAAAAAAACACTAAATCCACTTAAACTTTTTAAAAAAAGTTAAACATATTTAATTGTGTAAGCAAGTAGCCATTTTGTTAATTAGTATATTACCTTTCTTTGATGTGGAAGGATCTTCTCTACTTTTGCAAATGGCTGTTATTATAATTTGCATCATCTTAATCAACAGTGTGTAAAAATGCATCTAAATATGAAATGAAATTATAAAAATCATTGTAAAATATGATTTTGGCTTCCCTTAAAACTTATGGATTTTTATTTGTGACCCTTTTGTATTCATAAAAAGTTATACATTTATTTATATAAGAGCTTTGATTTTTGGTTATTTTTGCTATAGTAATAAACATTTCTAAATATACATTTATACAAATAAAAAAATGCTCTTTCTTTAAATAACAGTTTAAAGACAAAACTGATTTGCGTTATTAAAAATAACAATTAAAAAATATTGTAGATATTGTCATTTTAAGCCTACCCAAATAACAAAAAAGAATCACATCACTGTAAGTAAAATGGCTTCTACACCTTAAGGGATTTTAATGGGATTTTTCACGCTTTGTCCCGTATATGGCAGGGTAGACAGAGGGAACTGCAGGAACCATAGAAACCTAGTGTTGAGACACTCCGTTACTTAGTCACTGTTTTCTCCGTAACTGCTTTCCGCCTTTTTCGATGGGAAGATAGTGGAATTTTAAATGTTATTTTCCCTTTCTTATAAAATATATACAAAAGTATACAAAAAAAAAACATTTTTAGCTACAAATGTCATCGCTACCACCAGACACGCATTCTATATACAGCGGCACGTTAGCTGCAGGGCGTTCCCGCTGTATGTCACCGGTCAGCGTCGATACGAGAGAGCGTAGTGCGTGTTATACCAATATGAGGAATTGCAGTACATTACCTCATAGACGAAGTGGAGGTAAGTTTCTAATAACAATAATCATAAATGTTCTTTATTCCTAAACTTAATTTAATAGCTACAAATGAAAATAATAAAATAAAATAAGTACAATAAGGATACCTTATCGCGTAAAGCCATCTTTTCCAGGCTACCTTGGGATATTGGAGTTGTATAAAGATGGGTGGTGCATTTAAATAAAATTTATGCTTATAAAACTTTAGTGTTAAGACTCTCTGTTCGCCGTCTTTTTAAGAAGGGAGGAAAAGTGAAAAAAAAAATTTTTGTTTTCTTTGTGTGAGAATCGAACCCGCAATCGTCGCTTGCTGTTTTTTTTTGTATGGAATGTTATGCTTTAAGTTACTTTTTTATTTTCTTATTTCTTTGTTTAAAATTTTTCATTAATATATATTTTTTAAATTAAAACAAATTTTCTTGTAGTTTACTTGTTGGGTAAATTAACTATCGAGTTCATATTTTATACGTTATTATATATTATAGGATAAATCAAATCGAAAATAATTTAGATTTACGTCATATTATATTTTAGTTACGTTTCTAAACATATATATATATATATATATATATATATATATATATATATATATATATATATATATATATATATATATATATATATATATATATATATATATATATATATATATATATATATATATATATATATATATATATATATATATATATATATATATATATATATTTATATACATATACATATACATATACATATACATATATATATATATATATATATATATATATATATATATATATATATATATATATATATATATATATATATATATATATATATATATATATATATATATATATATATTGAAGAAAATTACGTTTAATTTTAATTTCTCATAATGCTAGCAAAATTCTACTTTCGTGAAAAAAAATAATAAATTTAAACATATACAAAACACACATCAATATATGTAATAATGTCATATATAGTAGAAAAAAACGTCAATGATATTATTTTGTCTACAGTACCATCGCAATCGCAATTAGAAGGGAAACCAATGAAGCCTTTAACTTCACAAATACAAACTGATATGACGTATAGATGAGAAATACATTGTTTAAAAACTAAAATGTGAGTGACTTTATGTTGTACTATGTTATACATATATATGTATATGTACGAGTATATACATTATGTAAGTGTGTTATATGCAACATAGTTATATATCAAATTATTATGTAGATAGTGAGAAAAAAAATGATTATTCCAACTATTTTTAAGAGAGATTAGAAGTGTTTTTTATTTTGATATGATCCAAAACATGGTATTTTCTTTGAGAAAATTTTGTTTATAATTATTTAGTTGTTTTTTTTTTTAATTATATTGAAAATCTAAGGCAGGTATATATCTGTATAAATACAGGATGTATAGGTTTAACTACTTTAAAAAAGGGTTAAATTTTGGAGACGATTTTTGTCATTATAAATATTTTTTTTTATATTTATGTTCTATTTTCTTTAAATTAGATTGATTATTTTTTTTTTCGAAAAATTAAACCTTCTTTTTATGTAAATATTTATTTACTTTTTAAAAATATTTCTTAGTATATAAATTGCATTCTTCGAACGAAAATTTATGTGGTGTAAATGTAAAGTAATATATGTATGACAGCTTATAAAGACTGATATTTTGAATAGAACTTGCATAGAAAATTGTTGCAGTTTTATAATTTATAAAAAGATGATAGTGTTGCAGTAATAAGAAATTAATAAAATTTTTTACAATATTAAATGCAAAAGTTAAAAAACGCAGCTTCCCGCGTTTTCTCGTAAAGCAGGGCAAATCTACGTGAATATATAGTTAATACAAAGATCTCCGCTTTCATGAAATATATATATATATATATATATATATATATATATATATATATATATATATATATATATATATATATATATATATATATATATATATATATATATATATATATATATATATATATATATATATATATATATATATATATATATATATATATATATATATATATATATAATTTGACTTTAATTATACAACAATTAGGTACCCATAATTACGTAAAATGCATGTTCAATTTTAATATAAGTAATAAATAAAGATGATCGTGTTACAGAGTAACATATTTTGTTTTTTTTTAAATATAAGTCTATATATGTAATAACAAACAGACATATATAGACTAACATAGACTGAGAATATATATATATATATATATATATATATATATATATATATATATATATATATATATATATATATATATATATATATATATATATATATATATATATATATATATATATATATATATATATATATATATATATATATATATATATATATATATATATATATATATATATATATATATATATATATATATATATATATATATATATATATATATATATATATATATATATATATATATATATTCTCAGTCTATGTTAGTCTATATATGTCTGTTTGTTATTACATATATAGACTTATATTTAAAAAAAAACAAAATATGTTACTCTGTAACACGATCATCTTTATTTATTACTTATATTAAAATTGAACATGCATTTTACGTAATTATGGGTACCTAATTGTTGTATAATTAAAGTCAAATTGTAAATATTGTAAATTTATAATATTCATAGATAAAAGAAAATGTTGCTAGCATAATCATTTATTTTGAATTTCTTAATTATATAAAGTTGATTAATATATCGTGAAATATAAAAAACAATGTTAAACAAAAAAAATGATCTGAACACAATTTGCACACCCATCATTCTCTAACCAGAGCGATCGTTGCTTAACCTAATATATATATCACATACTATGGGCTTGATTTAATTGTTTTTAATAAATATTACTGATTGTGAAAAAAAAATATAATTATCACCAAAGTATCATAAATTAACATAATTAAATTAAAAAAAAATATATATTATTATGTCTAATCCTTTCCTTTTCCTGAATTAAGTGGTGGAATTTAACATCATGTTTATTATGGAAAATAAATATGGTTGGAAATTAATAAATTCACTAATCTGACTGGGATTCGAACTTAGAACCGTTCCGTTTAAAGTCATCTACTATACCACTACTGTTTACATTCATATCCAAACGTTTAAAACAAAAGCTGTTCTAACGAGTTAATTTTGTACCAGATTTTAGTCTTTACTACATACTATGTCAGTTTAATTTTTATTTCTTGAATTTCCCTTACCCTATAAAAATTGTGCCTTTCGTTAAATAGTTGATTTAAAACATTTAATTGTTAAAAGTTCAAGGTTTGAAATTTTTGGAAATTGTAAATTACGAATATGAGAATAAATGTCTTTATATATGTCACTAATTTGTTTTATTTATATAACCATTTACATTTTTTATTATATTCTTTATTTACCAACTTCAAGAAAGTAGGTTATGACTTTGTTGGAATTTAATATTTAAGCAAGATTTTAATTTTAATTTTTGATGAAAGTGTATTTATTTTTTATATGTATGTTTTTCATATTAAGATGTATGATGACATTAAGTTTCATACATACATTTTGACTTAAGTAAGGAATTTCTATGATATTTATAGTTATGATAGTTATAGTATAATCTCGATCACACAAGTATCGTTGAGGCAAGTCCCTTACAAATATTTTTCCAAATATACCTGAGAGAATTCGAAATTTTGAATAATGAATATTGAGAATTTTAATCTAGGGTAGTAAAGAACGCATGGCTCAACGGTGAGAGCGCTTCCATGTTTCGCAAGAGGACGCGGGTTCGAGTCTTGCTGCGTTCAAATGTTTATGTTTTCTTTAAGTGATTTTTCTATCCTCAGTGTGGATTAACACTTTAAAAATCATCAAAATATTATTAATGCTTCAAAAGTTAAGTAAATTTTATTTTTATTAAATAATCAATTAGCGATTAGTGTGACATTGGTATTATTATATTATCTGTTACACTAGTCTTGCATTGCGCGGCGTTGAGTTCCGCCAACAAACACGTGTCTTAACACAAGGTTCCTACAGTTCCTGCTGTTGCCTCTGCCTAGCCTGCTATAAGCGGGAAGAAGAGCTGAAAAATAATAGAAAAAAAAATAGTATTTGATCAATTACCGTACCTCTAGTTATTTGACAACGGGAACAAAGCCACGTGTAAAACCAATTTAAAATAAAACGCCTTAGCAACTAACTTAAAATAAATTTAAAAGAATTTCTAAGTTTAATACAAAAAGACCCAACTCATCAAAATAATCGCACCCAATTAAATGGCAGCTGGGCTTAAACGAATGAATCATGTTGCAGATACCAATTAGAGTTGTAAATACTTAATTGAAATGTTTTATTTGTAAGTTTAATTAATTTGTCTGGCACGAGAGGTCGTCGTGGTGCAGCAGATATAATGTCTGAATGAAATCGTGATAGTTCTGGGTTTGAATCCTATATAGAGGATTTATTTTGTTTTAACTATAAATATTTCACTGCTTTAGTACTTAGTGTTAGTGGTTAGATTGTGTTTGCAGAGTATCTAAATTGAATCCCCTCTGTCTACGTTGCGGAGATTGCCATATAAAAATAATATTTTAATAGAATATTATTCCATAGTTTGGCTACTTTGACAGTAAAAGAATTAGAGTAAAAAGAGTCTTCCTCTTTTGAAGGGAAGTTTCAAGTAATAAGTTATTATAAGAACGTGAGTGGGTGTCATGAAGAAACTTAAACTGTTTCTTCAAATATGAAATAAAAAGTATGAAATAAATAGTATTATATGTCGTGGCGTAGAGGCGTAGTGTCTACCTGTAAACGCAACGGTTTGTGGGTTCGATTACAACTCGAGGAAGATGGATTCTTCTGCTTCCATTTTCTTCGCTCTGGCAAATAGGCAAAGCGCAGCGTTGAGTTTCGCCACTCAATGTTAATAAGAATACCTTGAAAAAGGTAGAAATCAGGGACGGAGAAAGCAGGCAGTAGGTTCCTGTGGTTCCTGCAGTTCCCTCTGCCTACCCTGCCATGTGTGCGATAAATTATCTCGGTAAATTATAGTCCTGTCCTGATACTACGTACTAAGACCCTGCGGAAACCCTTTTAAACCTCTCAACGCTGCGAGATCGATCGCGCATTCTACTGTGAACACCTTAGAGAACGACACGCCTACTCCGCCTCCATCACTTTCAGAGTATCGTGGGGCTTCTCTTATTTTTGAATGACTTGCAAGAATGTCATTATGACTCGTAAAGTAATATAATTTGTATGTCATATGTCACATTAATATTAATATTAAAGCCAAATTAGAACAAATGGTTCCAAATTCATTCTTTTATTTACTTAACATCTAATACCTATATTTTGAATATGGATCAGGAACTGTATTTGAATATGTTAATACGCGTAAATATTTTATTAGACCAATTATTTTTGATAACCCATTTACGAAAAAGTTACAGGATTGATGAATGCATCGCTTGTACATACATGTAGTATGGTAGTGCAAGTTGGGAGAACTTAGTGTATCAACGTTATAATTATAACTACTAATAAAAGGACCAAAAGGGGAAGGGGTAGGGGGAAATTTGACGAAGATACTTAAAAATACGTATAAAATTTTGAACGTCCGCTTGTACGGTTCGCAAGAGGGCAGCGAGTTCAAATCTCGCTGTTCTCTTGCGCAAGCCTCTCCTCTTACCCCGTGCAAGCGCTCTGACCACTGAGCCATGCGTTCTTCATCACTCTGTATTTTTGCATTTGCTTTAAATTCTGATTTTTTAAGTATTCTTTCTATATATATGGATTTACATTTTAATAATATTTAATGGCGAAGACTTTAATTGTTATACAGATGAGTGTACGACAGACGAAAATAAAAAAGTCAATAACAAAAATTGAACTTAGTTTAAGTAATTTATTTTAAATAAAATTCATTTATGGTAGGTTTTTGTTAGTTAATAATCATATTCTATGTATTAAAATGCGCTAAAGGAGTCCTATGGGGATCGTGTTATATGGACACTATGAATTTAACAATCGCTGTATTTCTTGCATCGCATATGCACTGCTATACAACAGTGGCGTCACTGCTATATAACAGTGACGCCACTGTTGTATAGCAGTGCATATGCGATGCAAGAAATACAGCGATTGTTAAATTCATTATGTAATCATGAGTCTTGTGTAGTCAAATTGCACGCACAAGTTTCTTAAGTGAACTTTTGTGGCGAAATGATTTAACCATCGAATTCGTTCTTTAAAAATGTTTAATTTATAATAGTTTTCAAATATATTCTGAAGATAAACGAAGATTGGTAAATTTTATGTGAGAATTTCTTATTTTATATTTAATGCCTCGCAGCTATGAAAGGATGAGTCTAGTATCTTTGAATGTTTATTTCTTATTAAAATTGGTTAGGTCTTAACCGTATGGTGGTACCATATGGTTTGTTTATTTAAAAAAGTGGCTGGGAGTGAATAGAAAAGGCCAACGTTGGTCTCGAGGAAGGGCCAACGTCCAGAAATGGCCTGCTGCAGCTGATGTGATGATGGAATGATGGTATGTAGTATTATAACTTAGTTTACTAATACTTACTTACCATATTAGCATATTTTCTATGTTACTGACCTGTAAAAAATATCATATATATTACGAAAAACTATCAAATTTGCTATTGGAATGGATATTTTTTCATATTTCATATAGAAAATAATCTTCAATTTTCTAAGCCTATTTTAAAAGCCAGTTTAAACATTAACAAAATTTTACCTTTGACTGTTATAAACGGTTGTATTATTTCAAACTTCATATAGATCAATATAATATGTAGGTACTACATATATACATATATATATAAGAAGTTAGTACCGCGCATTGTCTAGAACAGGCGAGTACAAGTTCTCATATTATTCAAAGTGCACACAACCGTACAGCCAACTGTGAGATAACTTGCACATTATATGTTAAAGATATGCTTCTCGCTTAACATATTATGTCTTCTTTGTGATAGTTGTACAAGATATTATAATAAAATTCTAGTTCAAAATTATCAAAATCTTTATTAGTACCTTTATAAACATTATTTATTTTAATAAAAATATAATTATTGTTCCTTAAATTTAAGAGTTCTTTAAGTATCACAAAGTATCTTTCACAACCTTATAGATCAAATTTACAGGGCGAATCAAGTAGATAAACTCTCCGTTCTCCATTTTGCTCGACATTAAACGGCGGAAATTAACACCGCTCTTTATCATTCTAAAGTAAGTGAAATATATATAGCGCGGTGTTGGGCTCCGCCACTCAACACGCATTATCACGAAAATCGAAAAGCTGATATCGACGTGTCTTAATACTAGATTCCTTCTGCCTACAATTTCCTCTGCCTACCCTACTTTGAAACACCGTGAAGTATATAAAAAAATCTACGCCACGATTATCTCAAAAAAGATCTTTGTCTTTTATATATAAAAAAGTAATACTACCTTAGAGGCGGGATAATGAGATGTCGTTACGTAACTTAACGGAAGTGTACGTACCCACCTACTTGCTTATTTAGAATAATATCTGCCTTTTTATTTCTAGTAAGAATAGAACCTTTTCAAGGCTCTTTGTTTTATATTAACTGGCGCTGAAATGAGATTTGTTATGCGAATGGTTATTAAAATGTTTATTTATATAATAATGTACTATATATTTCTTAGGATTACGTTTGTTTCGCATATAGTAATAAAATGCCGAGGATATATTGTGAAGGCTGCTAAGAAAATGCTGCAGGCATATTATGATCGTTACTTTTTAGTATATTTAAGGCTAGGTTATATTTTTTTCAGTAATATTGTTTATTTTGTGTTGTACTCGTTTATTTTGTTGTGTTCCATAAGTGTTTACACAACCTCCTTACTTATAAATGTCATAGATTTTTGTGAACATTTATCAAGGCTACATTAATATATTATAACATATATAACATAACATACATATATAACATACATATATAACATTTGGCATTGCTTTCGTGATAGCGTAACTCAACGCTTGCTTTAGTCTTGCCAAAGTGGAAGCAAAAATAAAATTATGCACTATAATGTGACACAAATCTAAATTTAATTTTTTTTATTAGTAAACATTTTTTTCTATTATTATAGGTTGCTCTGTAAAAAAATGTCTTGATTATTATTAAAGCATTCTAAACACCATTCCTTGGAGCTTAGAGACGTACATATTGGAAGCAAATCACTATATATTTTATGATTATATTGTTACAAAAGTATGTAATATTGGAATTATTGTTTTTTTCACGCTTCACGCTTTATCCCTCACATAACAGGGTAGGTAGAGTGAACTGCAGGATACATACGAACCTAGTGTTAAGACACTCCGTTGCTTTAGTCCCTGCTTTCTCCATCCCCGCTTTTCGCCATTTTTCGAGGCATTGCGTGCTGGTGGGGAATAACTGATAAAACAAAATAAAAAAATCATCCACAAAATGACAAACGCACTTACAATTTACACGTGTACATGTTTTTTATATCTTCACGCTTTATTCCGCACATGGCAGGGTAGGCAGAGGGAGCTGCAGGAACCATAGGAACTTAGTGTTCTTTCTCCGTCCTCGGCTTTCCGCCTTTTTCGAGGCATTGTGTGTGGAGAGGCGGAACTCAACGCCGCACTTTGAGTAGTTTCCAGAGCGAAAAAAATAGAAATAGAAAAATCAATCTTCCCCGAGTGGGAATCGAACCCACACACCGTCACGTTTACAGGCACATGCTACGCTTTTGCGCCACGACGGTCCTCTTAATTAGCTATTGTTGAATTATTCAAATCAGCAAAATTTTATCTGTAATATAAAGTTCTTCATGATATTATTTTTGAATATTGAATAGAAATGTCAGCTGTTAATTAAATAATAAACCTAAGTATGTAAAGTTGATCTCTTCTGTACTATTTATTGCACGAGAATAAATCAATTGATATTACTTTGTTATTTTATTATGAAAAGCGGACTCCTAACAGCGAAACTCTGGCCTAGGACTCTTTTATAAGTATAAATTTCATTCAACCGTACAATAGACTTGTATATACTCTACGATTTTTTAACCTTACAAATATATTTGTAAATGGGATATTCCAGATCGATATGACATGGGTACTTTCAACAGGCGCATCTACGTCCACCTTAAAGGCCGGCAACACTCTTGTAACACCTCTGATGTTACACAGGGCTGTGGGCGTCGGCGATCACTTACTATCAGGTGACCCGACCGCTCGTTTGCCTTGTCCTTCCCATAAAAAAATACGATATGTCATGTATATAACAGCGTGAGTAGATATAACTAAGCGTCAATACACTACTTTCTCCGTTATCCTTTTCAAATTAAGAAAACAGAAAAACATATATCACTACTCTCTTTTACAATACAAAACGTAAAAACTACAGATTATAAAAAAATAATTCATATTAAATATACAAAAGTATCACAGAATGAATACGAATAAGTAATATTGTGATAAAATGGAAAATATTTTTCTTTCGCCGATTTAAACCGCATAAGCCTGTTACGTCTGCGTTAAGTAACTGGCTTAAACGCTTACAAGTTTTTATGACCAAGTGAAAGAAGTCATTTTATTTAAAAAATATGTTTCATAAAAATGTTAATTATTTTTAAAAAATACTAGACGCTTGTGAAACAAATAATTATAAATTATGTTCAAAGTTAACCTTACAAATATATACATGTCCGTACATACATGTACGTACATACATATATTTATTTATTAAACTTAAAATATATATTTTTCATTTATTTATTCTTTCATAATTGTATATCCAATTTAGGTGTAGCTCCGTACAACGTACCTCAGAGTATATTTGTAAATAGGAAACTCCATTTTAAGTACATTTCTTCTTTGTTTGTTATTTGTATTAAATATATAAATAACGCAAATAGTGCTAAAAAAGTAACACACGATATAGTGATCGAGTTAAAAGAGATGGTATGTATTATGTATATATTGTGATTTGTGAGAGTAATGTGGTGTACGGGTTAGTCAAAGCGCAGCGTTAATCTCCGCCACTCGATACGCAATATTTCAGAAATGGACAGAAAATGGAAAACGGAGAGTGCCAACATTATCTTTCCCCTATAAGGGGAAAGTTGCGTGCAACTACAAACATCAGATGCAATGCAATCTAATAGTAACAACTTTGACCAACTAACTTGCTAGTGGGAGGACGAGTCATGGGGCAGTTCTTAGAGTAGCTTGTGAGGCAGCCAGCCATGAACTGTGTTGTTGCCTGCTCGCCACTCAATTATTTAGAATGTCAAAATGTTGACTCGTACTTTACATAGTAATATTGAGGACTAATATAAAGTAAAACAAAAACGCTTTTTATTGTACACATAACATGTACTCATTTACCAAGTTACTAGACTTTGTCTTTACTTTTGAATTTTTAATAAGTAAGACAATAGTTACTATATTGGGGTAATTTTTGTAAAACAAGTATAAAATACCCATACATATATATATATATATATATATATATATATATATATATATATATATATATATATATATATATATATATATATATATATATATATATATATATATATATATATAAATATATATATATATATATATATATATATATATATATATATATATATATATATATATATATATATATATATATATATATATATATATATATATATATATATATATATATAAATATATATATATATATATATATATATATATATATATATATATATATATATATATATATATATATATATATATATATATATATATATATATATATATATATATATATATATATATATATATATATATATATATATATATATATATATATATATATATATATGTATGGGTATTTTATACTTGTTTTACGAAAATTACCCATTAAATTAAATTATTATATATATATATATATATATATATATATATATATATATATATATATATATATATATATATATATATATATATATATATATATATATATATATATATATATATATATATATATATATATATATATATATATATATATATATATATATATATATATATATATATATATATATATATATATATATATATATATATATATATATATATATATATATATATATATATATATATATATATATATATATATGTATATATATATATATATATATATATATATATATATATATATATATATATATATGAGGAGATGGCGTTATAAAGTAAGAGTTTTGACAGTTTAGTACATTGCTATTCTGTCTTTCATAAGGTGTGAAGTTGATGTGTATACACATATTGTGTATGTACAGTAAAAAAATTATAAATGTAAACTTATAATGTAATCAAAGTGTAATAATTGAAAATAATAAAGTGTGTAACTGAATGTCATCCTTTATTTCCACTGGATATTTTTACACTAGTAACACTGAGGACAATTATAAAGTAAAACAAAATACTTTTTATTGCGTACACATGTACCGTGTACCGATTTTTTTTTTAATTTTTAAAGTTATTTCCTTATATATCAAGTTTCGGTTGCTGGAATTTTGAAGTTGTATCAGCTGTATGTATTAAATAAAATTATGATTTTGATTTTGATATGCGACATATGGTGTGAAGCTAAAAGCCATAAATAACCACAAAATAGAGAAGATAACTATATATTGACAAAACAATTAATATATTTTAAAGGTTCCGATTCCCTTCATATTTGAACACAACTTGTTGGAACAAAACGTGACGTGTAGATACTGTAGTAAGCATTGTTGCATTAACAGCGTTTCCAAAGTTTAGTTGAACTTGTCACTGTGTAATATAATCACACTAAACTTGAGATTCATATATATATATATATATATATATATATATATATATATATATATATATATATATATATATATATATATATATATATATATATATATATATATATATATATATATATATATATATATATATATATATATATATATATATATATATATAGTGGAAGAGAGAGAGAGAGAGAGAAGGAAAGAAGGGAACAACAAAATATGTATATTAATATTTGGGTTTGATTTTCACCCGAAGGTTTCTTCGCTCCAGCAACTAAAAAACTCGGCGTCGAGTTCCACTTACAACCTTGAAAAACGGAAAATAGGGAACCAACACTACGATCCTAAGGTTCCTGCGGTTCCCTAGGTCTCCTCCACGACCGGGGCAAAAGGTGAAGTTCAAAATAAACATATACGAATATTTTGCTGTTAACAATTTCAATGTAGAAAGATATTACGTTTCTAAAGAGCTTTTAAAATCCCAAAGCCTTTTTGTAACCGTGTCAGATTCGGCGCGACTTTTCTTGTTGATGACACTTTTATTATATCGCAAGCTCACCCCTTTGTAACATAATATTATTGAATTATTCATAGATAATGTATATTTTTATAACCTTTCTAAATAATATTTTGTTCTTTGACGGCTTAGTGTTGTAGTGAAGTTGTATTGCTTGTTATAATGTATACAGATACGGGTTGTAATTATATAGGTATGTATTTAAATAGATAGTACTCTAAGACCGAGTCCTTTTTTTTTTTAGCTTCACGCTTTATCCCGCACATGGCAGGGTAGGCAGAGGGAACTGCAGGAACCATAAGAACCTAGTGTTAAGACACTCCGTTACTTAGTCCCTGCTTACTCCGTCCCCACTTTCCGCCGTTTTCGAGGCATTGCGTGTTGAGTGGCGGAACTCAACGCCGCGATTTGCCTTAGATGCTAGAGCGAAGAAAATGGAAATAGAAAAATCCATCTTCTCCGACTGGGGATCGAACCCAGTAACCGTCGCGTTACAGGCAGACGTTGCGCCTCTGCGCCACGACGGTCGAGTCCTTTTTTTAAGCTTAATTATTTCTTTGTTACATTAAAATATTTCATAAACAAGGCAAAAAGTAAACTGCTTGCTTGTGATGTAGTCAATTCTTCAAATTTTATTGAAATTCAAGCCATTAATGGGTGAAATTGGACACTATAAAAGGCAAAATTCACGGAAAATTGTATTCCGTTTTTTAATCTCTTAAAATAAAATTTAAATATATATAGGTGAGTGTTACGTTATATGATTTTGAATTTTAAATGATTTGATATGATTTAAATTATTGATAACTTATCATTTATTTGCTCTTTGTCCTTCACGTTATCCCGAATTTGGCAGGATATCACGGGAATCTAAAATCATGAGAATTGATCAAATCCAACTCACTAACCACTAGACGCTGATTGAGATTGGCATTTACTAAGTTAACTACTCATATAGAAAATCTTTGGGGTACCTTGTTAGATAGCTAAGACGATACGTATCACTATGCTTATGCTATACGCGATATAGAGCGAAGAAATAATTTTAATTTCTTTTCCTTAATTTCTATACAAGAAATCGAACCCACTATTGTCGCAGTAGTCGAGTCAGAAGCAGCTGCACCTCGACGTCTTTTTTGTATATTTCGATAGGTAGTAAAAAAATCAAATACCTATAGAAAAAATTTGAAACGTGCTATTTATTTTCGTGTAGTAATCGATTTTAACATTCTTTTAGTTTGAGTATACAAAATTTACTAAAACTATTTTTTTATAATTTATTTTTGTTTTTGCCAGATGGAAGTTATTTTGATTAATGTCGTTGTAGTAGAGTAGTTGTAATTAATTACTAACCCAGTGGTTGGACTCAATTGAGTTGTATGGAAACATATTGATAAAAAATATATATTTTTACCGCACAAAGAGAATTTGTAGTAATGTTAGGTCACTTTATTTTCCGCTATATAAAATAAGCCTTTAATGTCCGCCGTTGAAAAGAAATAAAAATAATATATATTTTTCTATGTACAGATAAAAGGGTAGTGTACAAACACTACAAGAGTAGTGTTCAGACACTTCGTCCTCCAAAAGCGATTTTTTTATTTAATAAATTATTTCTTCTCTTTATTACAACGGAGTAGATAAGGCCTTTTATATTAGATATTAACAGGCATTAACACTAGAAAGGTTTGGAAAATTAATTTTTAAGTGTTTAACAAGAGATAGCTTTTAATTCGTTTACGACGAGGTTGAAAGGACCTATTGTAATTAAATTTCATTGTAGTTTCAATAGAATTTATTTTACCTCAAAGGCTTCTGGTCATAGTTTTAATGATATCAAAATAATAGAGATATCTAAAGATAAAGGGGTATAAGAGGTCATCTTAAATAGTAACTATTAGTGATACAATGACCTCTTGTAAGAATACATTGATTTAAATGTTTTTTTGTACAGTTCTTTTTAGTTTTGTGCTTTATCCCCCTCGTAGTAGGGTTGGTAATAAATACGCTGAAACTTTGAAAATCAATAGTGTTATGACATTCCGTTCCCTGCTTCTCGCCTTTCAAAGCATTGGGTGTAGAGTAGTGGAACTAAACGCAGCGCTTTGCCTAGTTGCCAGAGCAAAGACAATGAAAATGAAAAATTCATCTTCCCCTAGTGGGATTCGAACCCTCAATCATTGCGTTTACGGGCAAATGCTGCGCCTCAGCGCCACGACAGAATGAATTTTCTTACTTTAATAACAAGACAGAGTGTGGCATTTAGTTGAGCAGTTTAACTCGTGATTATTTGAAAATTGGCCAAATAGCAAAAAAACAGTGTCTTAACACTAAGCATGAAGCTTTCAACGGATGTGAAATCGACATTACTTATTTTTGGATATCTTTAAAACTGCATTATGATACTTTTTATAAGACCTGATCTTTCATAGCTCTCATAATCTAGTAAGCTTAACTTAGAGTTGTTAAATCTACTCTCAACACGTAATATTTCTACATGAAATATAAATCGATGAATAAATAAAACACACCCTCGAGTGGGAATCGCAATAATCACGTCTTATATTCAAAGACCTCAAATAATATATGAAGATGTTTTACTTACTTAGGTAAACTTACTTTAATATTCTCCCTCCATAACATACATAAAGCGCGTCGTTAAGTTCCACCACTCAAGAAACGGAAACAGTCAAACGGAAATTCTGAAAACGGAAACGTCGGAAATACCAGATATCGCGTGAAATTAAAAAATATGCTACCTATCGATCTAGGTGCATCAAGAGTCATTAATCCTTAGCATTTCTACAATGCAGTTCAACTTGTCATTAAGCGTATTATCGCACTAAAGTTCCGCGTATCCCGCACACAGATTGCTCTTAAGCTTTACTTTGGAAGCTAATATTAATAGTTTGCACACTCAACGTTAGCATTATATAAACGATCTAATATATTGATTAAAATTTTGAATATATAATTACGAGGTCATTGTGGTGTTGAGGGAAAGCGCTTGGTAAATACAGTTGTTGCGGGTTCGATTTCTACTTAGTGGTGAGAGACAAAATGTGTTGTAATCAAATATCCACTGTCATTACAGTTTTTTGGAGGGTCGTTGTGTTTTTTACGTGACCTTCCTCCAGTACTTCGATACTGTGTTTTCGAAAATCAACCGAGGTCTTTACTTACCTCAATTATTTCCATACCATTCTTTTGACATGCTAAAATCAACTAAGCATGTTCTTCTTCATTTACACTGTGACATATTTGCTGATACTTATAATACTGTATATTTTTTAGTTGCGGATTTAATCAGCTAAGCTAACTCCGCATATCCTCCTAAGAGATCGTGTCTCCACAGTATTTATCTTCTTTCATTCTTCTTCTGCAATCCGTACCAGAACTGCATTTTGTACGTTACATTGACGTACTGCCGTCTCAGAAAGCAGCTAAGGCATCATTCAGTTCTGTTACCGGCACCAAGACGTTCACTAAATTTCAAATCTATCATCTCTACTTAATACACTTCCCAAGTATACCATTTCATTCACCTGTTCTAATAATAGAAGATTTTCATTTATACTGAAGTAAAATATCATATATAAAATATTTTTTATTAAAACAAATACGTATCCGTTGTTCCGTAATCACGTTATTGTGCAAACAAATGAGTTTTACAATGGGAATTACAATCGTTTATTGCACTCGAGTAATTTCTTCATTTCCCCCTTGAATGCTTTCAGAGCTGTTGAGATCCATTTATTATTAAGAAACATAGTATATAGGTATATAAGAGGACCGTTGTGGCGCAGAAGCGTAAGCGTCTGCCTGTAATCGCGACGGTTTGAGGGTTCGATTCCCACTCGGGGAAGATGGATTTTTCTATTCTAATTTTCTTCGCTCTAGAAACTAGGCAAAGCGCGGCGTTGAGTTCCGTCACTCAACATGCAATGTCTCGGAAAAAGGCGGAAAGCAGGGACGGAGAAAGCAGGGACTAAGCAACGGAGTATGTTAACATTAAGTTCACATGGTTCTCTGCAATATGCGGGATTAAGCGTGAAGCTAGAAAAAATAATATATATGTATTTTACTTAAGTTCTCTGAATGTAAGACGTGATTGTTGCGGGTTCGATTCCCACTTGAAAGTGTAATTATTTTTACTTGCTCCTCGATCTGAGCTTCACCATTAAGCATAAAATGTTTGTATTTCGTGTAGACATTATGTGTTAAGGACAGTTGGTAATCATTTTAAGTTAAGCTTAATAGCCCTCACGCGGTTTAAAAACTGAGGTCGTATAACAATATTATGATAGCAATAGTGGTAGGTAAAGTGGCAGGTATCTTTAAAACTGCATTATGAAATGCAATTTTAATGGTACCTGCCACTTCAAAGCTTCTTCATGCTTAGTATTTAGACACGCTGTTTTTTTGATTTTTGCCCCATCTTCAAGTCAACATGAGTAAAACTGTGGAACCCAATGACACATTTTGAGTTGTTGAGTTCTGCCACTCAACATGCAAAGATACAAAAATGTGGAAAGTGTGGAACGGAGTGTCTTAACACTAAATTCCTGCGATTCCCTCTGCCGACCTTGCTCCGAGAGGGATAAGATAGGAAGCTTGAAAAAATTATCACTTGTTAAACACTTCCAAATTTATTTTCCAAACGTTTCTAGTGTTAATGCCTTGTTAGTATAGCATATCCATTATGAAAAGCCTTATTCAGTCTGTTATAATATAAGTTTATTATAAATTAAGATATTATTACTAACAATAATAATCTTTAAAATAAAAAAAAAATAATAACAATCGGCGGGCGTAGTGTTTGAACACTATTCTTGTAGTTTCTGAACACTACGTACTCTGTAATATGCTAGATGGTATGAAAATACAAATAATATTAATCTGACCACTGGTACAGTGGGTTCACTAATATTGAAGTGTATTTTCATTCATACGAGTAGTTTCTAAGATTAGAGCGCCCAATTAAACGAAGTTTCAACTGTACATTGTTACAGGTTCAATTTTAACGTACGAAATTGTGTTTCTTTTTTTCATTTCCATAAAACAGCCACTCCACGTGCAGTGTCTTAAGTTAGAACATATTGCGGAAAACAGAGCGATTTGACACTAAATTCTCTTTATGAATAAATTGAATTTTGCTTATATATGCACGTTTCCATACAACTCGGTAAAGTTCAACTACTGGGTTAATAAACAAATGTTGCTTACTACTCTAATACAACAAAAATAATCAAAATAACTGAAATCTGGCACAAAAACAAAAGAAATTAAAAAAAATGCTTAGTGAATTTTGTGTATTAATACTAAAAGTATGTCAAAATCGAAAAAATGGCACGTTTCAAAATTTTCGATAGGTATTTGATTTATTTTAACTGCCTATCGAAATATAGAGAACAATTTTTGTCCTGTTATAAAAATTTACAAAAAAAGCGTCGCGGTGCAGCTGCTACTTCTAATTACCGCGACGACCGTGGGGTCGATTCCTAAGAGAAATTAAAAAAAAAGCAATAAAATTATATCTTCGCTCGGGTATAGCATAAGCATAGCGATACGTATATAGAGTTTAGAGTTAGTTATGTAAAGTTTTACCCAAAAGATTTAATACTTGAGTTGTTAACTAAGTAGATGCCAAATAAAGTGGCGCAGGGTCTAATTGTTAATCGTTTGGTTTTGAGTTCAATTTTCTTGATTCTAGGTTCAGTATATATCCTGCTATATACGGGATAGCTTAAAGAACTTAACAATAATTTAAATCATATTAAACCATTTAAAATGATATAACGTCACACCCTGCATACATATATTTAAATTTTATATTAATAGACTAAAAACAGATTTAAATTTTCCACATCTTTTGCCTTTTGTAGTGTCAAATTTCACCCTTTTACGGCTCCATATTTAACAAAATCTGAATAGTGACTATGCCATAATCAGACAGTTCAGGTTTTGCCTTGTTTATGAAATATTTTATTATAAGGAAAATATAATATAAATATAATAAAATATTTAGGGGAATTTTCTGTTATAATTCAAATATATGTGATTTCAATGTCTCTTTCCAGCATGCTATACCAGAAAATTAATTAAAGAAATCAGTGGATTAACTTAAAAAAAGGTCCAAAAGTCAGTGAAGTAAAATAGATTTTTTTGAGTTACGACCATTTGCTCTTAAAGTCCTAATATTTTATATAATATTTATAATTACTTAGTTTTGTATATGTAAAATTACTTAATTATTATTATAAAATTACTGTATTATAATGTATATGAACGAACTGACCAGGAATAGGTTTAGAGCTAGCTTATATGCGGTTGAAGTAGGAGCGAGAGGTATAACAGCGAAATCTCTCTATAGTTTACTAAATGATCTCGGCCTGTCTAGAAAATTTGGTTAGGTAGTGGGAGGAGCTAGAACAGTGAAGGTGAGCGTTATTGCATTTTAAAGGGGTCCCTTTAAACCTACACTTGGGCGCAAGTCCCAAGCGCTGCTCGGAGCTCCTCCTCCTACAACACGATGTGCCCGGCACCCGCACGGTGAATCCATGAAACGCTAAGTTGTTTCTTCTCTATAATATAATAAATAATACATCTGCACTACACCACTACGCCATCAAAGATCAAAATATTATTTGGAAAGGTTATAAAAATATATATTATCTATGAATAATTCAATAATATTATGTTACAAAGGGGTGAGCTTGCGATATAATAAAAGTGTCATCAACAAGAAAACTCGCGCCGTATCTGACACGGTTACAAAAAGGCTTTGGGATTTTAAAACTGTTTAGAAACGTAATATTTTTCGCTATTGAAATTGTTAACAGTAAAATTTTCATACATTTATTTTAGCTTTACGTTTTGTCTTGTTCGTAAGGTAGGCAGAGGGAACCACAGGAACCGTAGGAACCCAGTAAGAAACTTCTTTATTCGCTTTTCGAGGCATTGGCGGAGTTCAACGTCGCCTCTCCTTAGTTGTCAAAGCGAAGATCATGGAAATGGTTCTATCTATTCTCCCACGAGTGGGAATCGAACCCACAAACCGTCACGTTTACTGGCAGGCGTTGTGTCGCAGCTGTCCTCAATATACATAATTTATTTTCATTTTATGGTTCCCGCATAGCTTATTTTTCATGTTTAACCTTTTTTTAAATGTTTTTTGAAATATAATAGTACCTACAAGTTAATAGTACAATAGGTCATAATTCATATGGGAAATGTGTATATTTAACTTATTTTTAGTATTCAGGTCTATTCATTTCTAGCTTTTATTTCCTCTTTCTTTCTTCCTCTCTTATTTTTCTTCAGATTTATTTACTAGAAATATTTCTAAAGCAGAAAAATTCTAATAAATCTTTACAAAACTATGCAAAATGGAAAAGTGTAGACCGTCGTGGCGCAGAGGCGCAACGTCTGCCTGTAACGCTACGGTTTCTGGGTTCGATCCCCAGTCGGGGAAGATGGTTTTTTCTATTTCCATTTTCTTTGTTCTGGCAAACTAGACAAAACGCGGCGTTGAGTTCCGCCACTCAAAACGCAATGCCTCGAAAAAAGGCGGAAAGCGGGGACGGAGAAAAAAAAAGAACAGTGTAGAAAGCTATATACATTTTAGTAAGTAGTAAGCACTTAATAGAATAGTCAGTCGTCTATTCCTAGTGTCATGACATTCCTTGGTTGACATTTGTGGGTTGATTTGAGGAACTCATCGACGGGCTATCTCTTTTCAGAGTGCTGTCAAGAAAATAATTAATTCCCCTACACGAAAAAAGAACCCATTACCACAGCGCTTATTTATATTTTGTAATATTTTGTTAGTGTATTTAAATATTCAAACAGAAAAATGTTTAAATGGTAAATTCCTTCTGTTCGAAAACTTCAAGAAACTAGTCTTTTTTTAAGTTAATGACATTTATAATAGATGTTTTTTCTACTAAAACCCGAGGTAGGTTTTAGTAGAAAAGCCGATTACTGGATTACGGCGCGTCATAATGACGTCTTTTTACAAAATATTCTTTCACAAATTGGCAAACTTGATGCGGTCGTGACTAAATTATGTTTTAGCGACTTAAAATGCTTTTTATATACTAGAGAAGCTATAATTTTCTAATAAGTTTAAGACATTTTTTTGCATTTTTTAACGTTAAGGTATATATAGAAAGAGCGGTGTGCTCGGTGTGTGTATAGTGATCGGAGAGAACGGAGAGCTTAACTCTCCGTTTTCTATTTTTGAACTATTTTAAGATATTGGATATAAACTAGCGGTAACCAACACCGCGTTTGCTCAACGAAAACAAAAAAAAATATAGGGAAAACACTGAACCTTAGTGTTAAAAAACTTTCAAACCAAAACGGTAATATTGCATGTTCAAATGTGACCTCAACTCAACGCTGAGCTTTGTCTTGGTACTAGTACAAGTAAAATTAACTAATGAAGTATTCCAGAGCGGAAATCGAACCTCCAATCGTCTACTTAAAACTCAAATTACGTCAAAATTATAATACTACATACTATATATATTACATTGTGATAATATTCTGTCAGTTACCCGTCAAGAATATCGTATTACAAAGAGTAATGCCGCGTTAACGATCATGTCATTTAAGATGCTTTTGTCTATCCTTTGCGCACTTTAGTATCTCATCTTATAAAAGAGCGGGACAGATGATTTATCTCGAAATAACGATTCAATTGAGTAGCTGGGAAATTTTTAGTAGAGATTCTTACACACATTTCTTTACCGAGTTACAATTAAAGTATGTATTTTTAGAATAATATTTACACTATGGAGGAGTCAAATTTATTTATTGGATGAAATATATGGTTTAGTTTGGTCAGGAAGAAGATGACAAGATACAAAATATATAGAAAATTAAATTAGACAACGTTTATGGTAAGGTAAGTACAAAAAAATTTAAAGAAATACAATATACCTATCCTACTATTTTGAAATGAAGTTTAAATTTTTAAGCTATCCAGTTATAGTAATAGGTTATATATAACTTATTACGCAAAAAACATAATGTATGGTACTAAACACAAGTCGAGCTGTTATCTCATGGATGTGATGTTTTAATACCTGTAAGTTATCTGTGATTTATTTCTTTTTTTGTCATAGGAAACCAGGCGCATGTTAAGAACCTAGTGTTAAGTCACTCCGTTCCCCATTTCCACTTTTTGAGACATTATATATATATATATATATATATATATATATATATATATATAGCTGTAAAACTCAATGCTGCGCATTGCTTCGTCGTTAGAGCGTTGATAATAATTCATTCTTCCTCAGTTGAAATCGAATTCACTAATTGCCTTAACATGTCTCTATGTCTCTATGCCATTACTGTTCTTAAACCTTAACATGAATAAAAATATATAAAACGACAAGTAGGTCTAAATTAAAATCTAGCATACATTGCTAATAAGGCACCCAGTGAATAAAATCGGAGAAATTTATCTCTATATTCTATTCTTTTACAATTTAATATTGAATAATATAAACAAAAATGTTAACACAAATAAAGTCAAGGTTGATTTTATTACAAAAAAGCGTTATCCAAACAGACGCCTACGTACAAAGCATCGCTTCATAAGGGACGGTCCAACAAAAGGTCGTGTTCATTTTAAGATAAAGTCACGTTATATCTCACGCTATATTAAGTGGACCTACCGCAGCGCTTAAATTATTGATCCATCTTTATGTACGATGTAAAATATTAGTTTAGTTATGCCGTTCTTCATCATGATTTTGAGAAATATTCCAATAATGCTTACCCAAATTTCCCAAACAATTTGTTTTATTCCTAAAGAATTTTTATTTTTACGCTTTATACAGCTGGTAGCAGTGTAGGCAGAGAAACCGCAGGGACTGTGAGAACTTAATGTAAAGGCACTGTTTTCCGCCTTTTCGAGGCATTGCATATTAATTGGCAGAACTCAACGCCATACTCACCTAGCGAATAATTCCATCTTCCCCTGAGGGTGGGAATTTAACCCATAAATCGCGTTTACAGGTAAACGCTTCACCTCTGCGCTACGACGGCCACAAAGAACCTTACATTTCAAATTACAGCTTTCTATACTAAAAAGTCTCGGTTGTTTGTCAGTCACTGACTTAGTATTTCCTTTTATATAAGGAATAAGGACGAACGAAACAAATAACGAAGAACTATTTCTTTGAACTTTACGTTTTGTGTTAGTGCTTAAACACTTTGTTTTACACTTTTCACGGGAATCCTAGACGCTATGCGTGAAATTGCATGTGATTCAAGTGGGAATTGAAACCAGAAAAACTCGTTTACAGTCACGCCCTTCCACTGGGCCTAAATTGAAAGTTCTTGACAAAAGAAAACAAAATCAGTGCTTTTATAATGATAAATTACAAAACGTTAGCAGTAAACAAGGTCAGTGTTCACTCAGCAGGAGGCGAAATTTGTAACAATATTATCTTTAAGCTAATTCAGTCAAAACAATCTTGATTAATAACAAATTTTGAATGAATCATTTGTCATATTAAAATGGTGTTTTTCTAAAATAGAATCAAAATAATTGAAGTCTTTAAGACTATAATTGAGAATTAGGTTGATCGTCAGGTTTTTTTTGTGGCTTTATGTCGCTAGTGGCAGAATAAGTAGAGGAAACCGCAATAATTGTGGGAACCTAGTGTTAAGACACTACGTTCCTCACTTTTCGCCATTCGGTGTATTGTATGTAGAGTGGCGAAACTCAACGTCGCGGTTTATCTTGTCGCCAGAGCGAAGAAAATGGAAAAGAAATAATCTATCTTCCCCAAGTCGGAAACGAACTCACAACTCGTCACGATAATAAGGTGACGCTGCGCCTCTGTGCTACGACAGCTCTCATGTCATTCAGCTCTCTGTACATTGCTTCGGGCGAAAAGCGGCGTATGGAGTGTGTTTACACTAACTATTCTTTGTCATACAGCTTTTTTGTACATATATACGATACAGTGAAGTTTAAAAATTTCAAAACTAAAGTTATAACACTTAATAATTGGTAAATTATTACTTTAACATAGACATAAACTATTACAAAGCTATATATGAAGTTCATTTCGTACAACATTACTGAACTTGACCGTAAATTTAATTTTGTCAAGTTGTAGCAGTTATATTTATTGTCCTATAATCAAGTAATCTTATAGAATTTTACATATTTTTACAATGACCAATTTATCACAATAATATCTCTGTAGAGTATATATTGAATTAAAACAAAATAAATTTTGGTTGTAAAGTCCAGACTATGGACTAAATATATAGATAGCTCTATTGTATATAAGATATTATATATAATATAGATAAAAAACACCTCAAAGTTACCTAAAAGATAATAACACGCTGTACAAACTTAAGCCGACCTATCTTATAGCGTAAAGGAAATATGAGATCAATTTAATCTCATAATGTAATCGAGAATTTTCTATAGGACGAAGAGCTTAGAGCTTATTACAAATTCCTTTATAACTTGATATTCAGTTCGGATATCTAGCTTTAACTGTAAAGGGGAAATCATTTTTCGTGACACACGTAAGTCTGAGTAATCTCTAGATAATATATGGGAGATGACGATTTCGATTTCGTTAATATAGTAAAAAAAAATAAAGTTAAATTAACTTTACGCTTTATCCCACTCGTAGCAGAGTTGTTGCAGGAAACCGTGATAACATAGTGTTAAGACACTCCGTTTCTTGCTTTCCATCTTAAGTGGTGGAACTCAACTCAACATGCTTTACAACGTATATAAATATAATTTATATGAAATAATCCATTCTCTTCGAGGGGAATCGAACCCACTAGCCGTATATACTCGTATATAGTACATCCATATTTTTTCAAGTTCGAACTAAAATTAATATCAAATATTCATTTCCTATATTTCAGCACAAAGAAAAAAGAAATTCTAAGTCAACACAATTGTAATACACATTACATTTTTGTTATTTTTTGTATGAAGTACGCCGCGTAATCAATTACCTTTTAGGGTCTTTCCCGTCGACCTAGAGTTACCAAATTTGCCAAGAGTAAGAATTTATATAGAGACCAAAGATCTCAAAATGAAAACTTATTAAAGCTTTTTGTTTGCTAGTGTCGCTAATTTTGTCCTATATGCAGATTTTTGTCAATATTTATAAATTTTCTTCATAACAAAATTACGTACACGTATAGTAGCGTCGTACAAAGAGAGAGCTTTGCTTGCCTGTTACTTACAAATAATGATTATGGCTAAACACGGGTTAAATAGCAGTTGGGCTTCTTTTTATTGACACAACCAAAAAGATAAGAATATAGAGTTAACATTCCATTTTTAACTCACCAATTAAATTCAAAAAATTGTTGAAGAATAGAATTAAATGCCCCAGTTTATTACCAGAAGAAAAACCAAGGAAATGCAAATCATAAATTGGGATGAGAATGGGATTCGAACCCGTAGCTGTCGTGTTTAGGTTCAAACGCTGCGCCACGATGTCTTACATTTTATCTTACGTATCCAAAGTATACAATACACAAAAGGCACATGAAAAAAAATTCTATACCGTTATACTCGTATACTTAAACTAATAACAAACGAAACGACTAAAGCTATAGTAAAAATATTTAATTAACGTCAAATCAAGAGCTTCAGCTTTCAAAGTGACAAAGCTTTAATTCAAAATTACATCATATATAAGCTGTCATATTGATATTCCCATATCATGGTCTTTTAAGAGCTGATTAAGATATGCCACAGCAGACGGACGGTACTATTTAATAGAAATAGGGTCAAGTGGATGAGAATCAATAGTCTAGGATAATCAATAGTTAGAGAATGTGTAAAATGCATATATATATATATATATATATATATATATATATATATATATATATATATATATATATATATATATATATATATATATATATATATATATATATATATATATATATATATATATATATATATATATATATATATATATATATATATATATATATATATATATATATATATATATATATATATATATATATATATATATATTCGTATTCGCAAAGGTTCCTGCGAATGTTTTGCGAATAATGAATGCCAGAAAAATAAAAAATTGACGAATATAATAGGTACGTTATAAAATAATAGAATCAGTTTAATTTTTGTGTTTTTGTCATAATAAATAGTAATTAAACCTCGTAATGAAATTATTAGTCTTCGTTACATTTCATGAAACAATTTTTTAAAGCAATCTAAGCGAAAATAAAATATATTTCAAAAAAATTTTTCAAAAAAAATTATCAATTGTTACTTAGGTTTTTAATGTTATATAATAATCTGCTTGAACAAAATTAATAATAATGATCAAATAAATACACTATTCTCTTATAATAAACTATTAATATAAAAAAAACAATAAGACTAACCGTCGTGGCGCAGAGGCGCAACGTCTGCCTGTAACGCGACGGTTACTGGGTTCGATCCCCAGTCGGAGAAGATGGATTTTTCTATTTTCCATTTTCTTCGCTCTGGTAAACTAGGCAAAGCGCGGCGTTGAGTTCCGCCACTCAACACGCAATGCCTCGAAAACGGCGGAAAGCGGGGATGGAGAAAGCAGGGACTGAGCAACGGAGTGTCTTAACACTAGGTTCCCACGGTCCCTGCAGTTCCCTCTGCCTACCCTGCCTTGTGCGGGATAAAGCGTGAAGCTAAAAAAAAAAAAATAAGAATTATAAGTAGCGACGGAATGGGCGTCTAAAGTGCTATCTTGCATGTGTGCATTAGTGTTAAATTTGAAACATTAGTGCCAAATTTGAAAGAATTACTGGATATTCGCACTGAGCATTCGCATTCCAATTTTCTTCTCCTTCCACCACTCAACATGCAGTACCTCGAAAAAGAAAGCGGAGAGCAGGGAGCGGAATGTCAATCTAAACACTAGGTTCTCTGCCTACTATCCTCTATGCCTCTCTATGTGCGGGATCAAGCATGGAGCTATAAAATAGTGATCAAAATAATAAATTCCGGTGTGGTACCCTTCCAAAATGGATCATTGCCTGCATACAACAGTCACCATTAACAAGATTTCATTACTTTGAGATTCTTAATTGTATAGATATTCCTTTTAAAATTTTAATATATTGAAATATTTTAAAAGAATTGAACTCATTTCTACTAAAGAAATACAACAACTAAACTACCTCGCACTAATGTAAGCTGAAACCTTTACAACTTTCTATTTTAGTTAATCACGAGAAGCAATCAAACGTAACAATATCTCTTAATTAATTACGCTCAACGAATATCTGATGTTGAGATTATTTAGAAAGTGTTCAATATCTTAAGGTAAATATTTATTAAGTGTTCATTTGGAAATCTATTTTAAAAGAGGGGGGCAGGTTTGATTTCTTGAGACAAGTTGAGGCAATTTGTCGATTGTGGCTTCGAATTCATTCGGGAGTATGAATTCTTGTAATTTAGATTAAGTTATCGCTTTAGTATGATGGTAAAGCGCGGAGTTGAGTTTCGCTACTTGCTTGCGTGAATTTACTAGGGTTATTACTGCTTTTTGCTTTTGCCTTTAATTAATTTTCTTCAAATTTATTTTGTTATGCCTATTTAATTTATAGTTGTTTCTTTAAATTCGTTCTGTGTTCATTAAATTAATTGAATATTGTATTGATATCTTTTTGAAATTAGTTAAGGTAACTAAAAAATTATATAGTAAAATAATAGTTTTTTTATCACGAAATTGTAGTTCTGTACATGCCTGTTATTAATGCTTGTATCAGATTGCTTCTGTCCGACGCATGCTTTAGTATAAGACAAATATTGTTGGTGTAACATTTATAAGATAAATTAAACATATGTAAATAAACACCTAAGTTACACAGTGGGATAGTGTCTAGCTGTAATAGGCCATAAATTACCACGACGGAAACCGAACTCACACTCATCGTGCTTATAGGTAATTAGATGCTGTACCGAAACATCTATAAACTCACTTAAGATTGATCTGCATGACTTGCTACAATAAAAGCTCATAAAGTTGTTAGCTCTAATGGGTTTATCTTGTCAGTGGCGACATTGTATGCGTTTATATCGATATATGTAGCTTCGATTAAACGTGAGTTAAGCCCACTTTAATTGTAATACATATTCGATATACAAATATTGAAAGAAAAGTGACTGTTTGATTTAAAATTAATAGAATGTTGATTAAAGTTGGTTTTCAGAGCTTTTCCTCGTTGCTTTTCAGAGCTTTTAATGTTTACCCACAAATTAAATTTTGTATCGTTTGAGTTTGGTATGCTTTATTTGTGCTTTATTGTTACATTACGACATTTCTAAATTTGAACTTAATATAATCTATTGACATACATAGGTATAATAATGTTGATGTAGCTCGGATTCGAACCTGTGCCCTTTTGGCAATTCAACTAGCTTTTCAGTTAATTAAAAATAATATATCCAATAAAATTAAAAAATTCAAGATAATGAATAAATAATATTTAGAAAAAAAAAAGAGAAATGGGGGCCGTCATGTTGACGGCGTTTGCAACAAAGGCGTAGCGTCTGCTTGTAAACACGACAGTTTCAGGTTCAATATCAATTCGAAGAAGATATTTTCATTTTGTTGAGATCCACCACTCAATACGCAATGCTTCAGTAAGGCGAAAAGTTTCAACGGTTCCTGCGTTCTCCTCTGCCTGGTGTTCGTTCCAGTAAGTCATATCATAGTATAACGCAAAAACTGTTTTACGAAATAATCAAATATTGATATAATATACTGCGCCAAGTTATTTCGCTTTAACGCTTTATTAACTTTTATACAGCGCTCGTTCGAGCTTTATAACGTATTCATATTCACATATTTAATATGTTACGGTACATATTAAGAAGATTTTAGGATTTGCTCAGGTATTACGGTATTTTTGGCATTACTTTATTAAGGCGTATAGGAAATGTTATAGCATGGTCGTGATTTCAGTTTAGGTTTTATAACAGGATATTGGCCACCTTAGGTAAAGACTGCTTACTGCTTTGTTCCTTAGTTATATATTTATTCATACACCCTGACTGTTAGTATTTCAGTCAATACTGCCCTTTGTCTTGATAGATTGGTGAAATAAGAATAATTCTTTTTTGTCTGTATGAAAGTATGTATAAACATTTATTATGTTTATAGTCTGACGCTATACTATTGCGCTATTAAGGATTGTGTCATTAAAAATGTGGTTACGCATAGATTAAATTTGTTTTACATATTTCTATATACGAGAAAACGCGACGGTTTGTGGGATCGATTCCCACTCGGTAAAGATAAATTTTTAGAATAGAATAGAATATCCTTTATTGTACACCGATGTGACACATACAAATTAAACTTACAAAAGTCATTAATGTACAAGAGGCGGCCTTATCGCTAAGCCAGCGATCTCTTCCAGGCAACCTTTGGTAGAGGAAAGAATTAGCATGGTAGGGGTGTACAAAAGCAATAAATAAAATAAATACAATACATAAATATCTTACTTATACACAAATAAATAAATAAAAATAATATACATACATAAATATACATGAGGAGAAAAAAAAAATAATAATTATGATGCAATGAAATGCTCTTTTATTATTTTCTTAAAGGATATAAAAGATTGTGCCTGTTTCGCTTCTAACGGAAGAGAGTTCCACAGTCGAATAGCTTGGACAGTAAAAGAGTTCGTATAGAAGGATGAGGAATGGGAAGGGATTTTCAGCAGTAAGCTCTCTTCAGAACGGAGATCTCGGTAGTGAGTAGAACTTAAAAACTGAAAACGTTCTTTTAAGTAAGGAGGAGATAACGGATTGAACAGGATGTTATAAAGAAGATGAAGAATGTGAGTATCCCTGCGAAGCCGAATTGGGAGCCACTTGAGTTTTTTACGAAATTCAGAAACGTGGTCATATTTACGAAGACCAAATATGAATCGAATGCAAAGATTTTGAAGACGCTCAAGCTTATTAAGTTGCTCCTCTTTTAAGTCTAGGTAACATGCATCAGCGTAATCGAGAATTGGTAGTAAGAGTGATTGTGCTAATATAATTTTAGTAGGAATAGGCAGAAAGTTGCGTAGCCGTCGGAGAGAACCGACAGACGTAAACATCTTTTTACTCAGTTCATTTATATGAGGTTCCCAAGACAGATGTTGATCGATGGTGATTCCTAAATTTCTAGCTTTTGTACTAAATGGAATGTTAATGCCATTAAAGTTTACAGCCGGGAGATCAGTTAAAGAAATACGTGATAACAGCTTTGGACTACCAATTATTAGCACTTGTGTTTTATTTGGGTTCATTTGTAATCCAAAAGACTTAGACCATTTGGCAATATTTGATAATTTATGGTTTAGTGATTTTATCGTGTCAGGTAAGTCGATAATTTTAGATTGTAAGTAAATTTGAAGATTGTCTGCATACAGGTGGTAGAAAGAAGAAATGCAAGATGTAATAGAATTTATAAAAACTGAAAATAAGAGAGGAGACAACACGCCACCTTGAGGAACGCCAGCAGTTATAGGAACCCACTCAGAGTAAGAATCCTGAACTTTTACACGCTGCCGGCGGCCATACAAGTAAGAATGAAACCAATCAATAACTGTAGGAGATATGTTAAGAGAACTTAAAACAGCAAGAAGAACATCAAAGTCTACGGTGCCGAAAGCATTACTAAAATCTAATAATGTCAGCACAGTAACCCGTTGATTATCCATTCCAGCTCTGATGTCATCAGTTATTTTGATCAGAGCAGTAGTCGTACTATGACCAGGACGAAAACCAGATTGTAAAGGATTCAAAATGACATTTTTTGATAAATAATGACTTAATTGACCATGAACAAGGCGCTCAAGAACTTTAGATAAGAATGGGAGTATTGATATAGGACGATAGTCAGTATATGATAAAGGATTTGTTTTTTTTGGAAGTGGTATAACTTGAGCGTCTTTCCAGGATTCAGGATATTCACAAAGCTTAATGGATTGGTTGAAGATGAACGTAACGACAGGAATTATAATATCAAGGATTGGAATGATCATTTTACGACTAATGCAATCTGAACCAATGGCATCAGAATTTATAGCTAAAATGTTCTTCCTAACATCACTATCAGTAAATTGACTAAAGAAAAATCGAGGAATTTCAGGAATCGGTTTGGCAGAAATATCGTTTAAAGTATTAGACTTTGTAGCAATGTCAAAAGAATTGGACGAAGAGAAATGTTTGTTTAAATAATTTAAATCAGGATTGTTAGAATTATTTGTTTTAGATGCCTTACCAACTCCTAACGACTTGAGAAATTTCCAAACCTTAGCTGACTCCTCTTCCTCAGCTATAGTTTTATGGATATGGCGTCGTTGATTATCTCTACACATCCTGTTGCAGCGATTTCTGATCTTTAAATACTTTTCTCGGGTAGAGTCGTTCGGATTACATTTATACCTGGCTTTAGCTGTGTTTTTTCTCTCTTGAATCTTTTTTATTTCAGGAGTAAGCCAGGGAGCTGGAAAATGTTTAATACGGACCGGACGAACTGGTGCATGAATGTCATAGAGCTGAATTAATAAAGAGTTAAATAATGTGATTTGCTCACTAACTGTGGTAGCATTCATGACAACATTCCAGTCAAGGCTGGCAGCGTCTTCCCGCAAACTGTCTAAATCCATTCCACCAAAATTACGCTGCAGAAGAATTCTCGATCTAGCTTTAGGTGGTTTTGTTTTATAGGATAGATAAAGGAGATCATGGTATGAAAAAGCAAGGGCAGAACATTGTCCATGCTTTTCAACATGATCAACGGAAGAGACAAGAATTAGGTCGAGGAGAGAAGGAGTACAGTTAGGAAAAGAATGAGTAGCTGACAGAGGAAGAATTTGTAAATCAGCACTGTTCAAAATAGATTTTAAGCGATTGCAGCGATTGTCGTTTTTTAAAAGACAAGTGTTAAAATCTCCCATAAGAAGAGTAGGGGAGTACAAAGGTTTAAATTGCTCTAGGAGGATTTCAAATGATGAGAAATAGTCGACTGTTAAGCTAGGACTATAAAACACACCCAGTAACATTTTAGTGTGGCCAAAAATAACTTCAATAAAAAGGTATTCTGCCCCTTCACCGGGTAGAGGTGGAGAAAGAGTAACTATAGAAAAAGGAATATGGGAACGAAGGTAGATTGCCACTCCACCACCGACCCGGCTTACACGGTCGTTACGTATCAAATGAAATCCAGGAAGGGAGTAGGAAGTAGAAGGAAGGCAGGGTTTGAGCCACGACTCGGATATAAGAATAGCATGTACCTTATTACAGTCAAACGTTGACAACATATCAGGATAGTGTGCGGGAATACTCTGTGCATTTATATGGACAACATTAAAATTTTTGGTAGAGCTAGAGAAGTTCGAATTTAGAATTTCATTAAGTGACGGAATACTGTGGAAGCTATCATGACTGCTCAATCCATCGGAAATATCGGAAGAAATAGACTGGAAAGTTTCGTCCAAATTGTCGTTATTCAAAGACATTTTTGTAAACAAAAAAAAAAATATAAAATAAAATATTATGTATGTATTATATATGTAACTTAATAAAATTGTATATATATGTATGTTAACCAAATAAAATATTTATATATAATAATTTAACTACAATATAAAAAAAAATATATTTTTTAAAACACTCACCCGCCATTTACCTAGTAGATAAATATTAATCACTTAATATCCAAAGTAGAAAGTAGAATATATATATATATACATATATACACACACATACACATACATATATACATATATATACATATATATACATATATATATATATATATATATACATATATATATACATATATATATATATATACATATATATACATATACACACATATATATATATATATATATATATACATATATACATATATATATATATATACATATATATATATATATATATATATATATATATATATATATAATCATATATATATATATATATATATACATATATATATATATATATATATATATATATATATATATATATATATATATACATATATATATATATATATATATATATATATATATATATATATATATATATATATATATATATATATATATATATATATATATATATATATATATATATACATAATTATAAGTAAATTTGTTAAAATGTAAAAAGGAAAAAAAATTAACTTAAATTAAAAAAAAAAAAAAAATAAGACATAAATATAGCAAATTATCAGACAAGCTCAAAATAAATAACAACATAATTGTCGGTTAAATTAAACAATTTTGGATAGAAAACCAGCCATCCAGAGCAAAAATTTACTGTTTTAGCCAGATTGACAAATGTCAGAGTGACGTTGTCCAATACATTAATAAATAATTGTTTACAATTACTTCACAACACAAAACGATTAAAAGTGGGTAAAACAACATTTAACATAACCAAAGTATTGTGGAGAGAAAAATTATTTGGATCTACTTCTTATTAACAACACGCTTAGCCCTTTGGACTATCACTTTGTCACTATTCTTCACTACTTGGATGTTTTGGGCTGGGGACTTGCATACTGGGACGAGATCAAGATCACACAAGGATTCAGCACGATGTTTCGACCCGTCTGGAGCTATGATGTGGATGTAACCTTCACGTGTCCAGCACTTGCCAATGCCGAAACGCTTCCTGGCCTCCATAAACACATTGTGTCGGGTCCTCGTTAGAAACTCTGACTCGGTGACACCGGTGCCTTTAAACTTCGTCTTGGCGAACCATACCTTATCCCGCATTACTGTATCAGAAAATTTAACCACTATTGGCCTGGGCTTATTATTCATCTGTCTGCCCAGGCGATGGCAGAACTTTATGCAGCTAGTGGAAAAATTAGGCAGGTCTAAATGCTCTGCAACTAGACTGGTAATGCGGGCGGTGGCATCCTCCGAGCGTTCCTCACCAACTCCATGGAATAGGAGTACTTTTCGTCGTCTCACCATCTCTACACGATCAATTTCCCTAGCGAGGCACTCGATCTGCCTTTGAAGTCCACTAAGCGCTGTGAGGATGAATGACTTGAAGGTGTTGAATTCCGATGATAAGGATGACACGGTTGCAGGGGTTGCTGTTTTGTGCAAGTCTTGTTGGAATTCATTCATCCTACTGTTGAACATATCAGCCATTGCAGCAAGCGATTCTTTAATGGACTCCATTGTGACTTTGTGTTGTAACTTTTAATTTATGTTTTAAGTGGTTGTTTTGGATTTTATAAAGGATTGTAATTACTGGTGGGAAGAGTAAATCAAATGTACATATTCTATTGTAAAATATGCTATTTTAAATAAATAATTAAACTATTAAAAATAAAAAGATTAGAGAGCTTTTTTTTTCTATTTCCATTTTCTTCGCTCTGGAAACTAGGCAAAGCGTGTGATGATCTGCGTATAGCAACATACAATTAGACGAACAGACTGACATAAGAAACCAATCATTCAAGCTCTTTTATTCTAATCTGTTTTAAAATAATAAAATTATGATTGCGTTATTCTTAATATAGTATAAATAATATTATCAAAGTTTTTTTTAGCTTCACGCATTATTTCGCACATCGCAGAGTAAGCAGAGGGAACTGCAAGAACCATATGAACCTAGTGTTAAGACACTCCGTTGCTTAGTCCCTGCTATCTCCGTCATCGCTTTCGATTCATTGCGTGTTGAGTGGCGGAACTCAACGCTGCGCTTTGCCTTAGTGCTGTCGTCAAATTAATTTATCAAATTTTACTTTGGTGTGATTACTACATATATAATTTTTCCAATATTTTTATCACTGTGATAAAATAATAAAAATCATATGATTGCGTTTTTCCTCATACAATATAAATATCATTATTAAAACGCTGCCATTAAATTAATTTATCCAATTTTGTATTGGTGTGAGTGATTCTGACGTAATTAAAATCAAATATTTAATTATTAATATTACCCTTACCATGGATCACTATCATATTTTTGTACATGTATTTAAAGAAACTTGAACGTAGCGTAACGAGTAGGGGTGAATGGATGATTGAATAAAACGGCTTCTCTTGTTAATAGAAGTCCAATTAATTCGAAAATCTTTTACCAGTGTTATTTGTATAAATTTTATTTATACATTACTAGTTTTGAGGCTTCATGACATCAGGATATAACGGAGCCCTTATAGGACCACTTTGTAGTTCGAGAACATTTTACAAGACCAATTATAATGAAGATGGTAATTGAGAATCGTGAATCGAAACCTATAACTAACCTAAGGTTCATTTTGTTGACCTAGTGTAGTAAAAATTTATGACGTAAATTAGGGAAAAAATCCAAAAATTGTTCTAATGTTCTACTTCCGGTTGATTCACAATATCACAACTTATATTTTTTTAGACTACTCGATAGCTAACTTCTCGACTAATTTCATCATTTTTACGTCATCGCACATACTTTAAGTAAAATTAGATAATGTTAGTTATTGCATAAAGATAGAAAGTAAAATCTTTTAAAAAAATTAAATAAATTGTCATTATAAAAGCCATCGTCGCTGTAGTAGTCGCCGTAGAGGACCGTCGTGGCGCAGAAGCGTAGCGTCTGCCTGTTAACGCGACGGTTTGAGGGTTCGATTCCTACTCGGGGAAGATGGATTTTTCTATTTCCATTTTCTTCGCTCTGGAAATTAGGCAAAGCGCGGCGTTGACTTCCGCCACTCAACACGCAATGCCTCGAAAATTGGAGAAAAGCAGGGACAGTGAAGGCAGGGCAAAGCAACGGAGTGTCTTAACACTAGGTTCCCACGGTCCCTGCAGTTCCCTCTGCTTTTTCTGCCATGTGCGGGATAAAGCGTGAAGCTATAAAAAAAATTATAAAAGCATTTTTAAATTTTCTATACAGATTTACATTAAGAACCAAAAAAAATGGCTCGTAATATTATTGGTATCACAAATATTCGGCAAAAGACTCTGACTTCAATTTATTCTATAACGACTATCGAGCAGTACAACAGTAATATATAATTAACCATTTTAATTATTAACTTTGTTTTCATCAAAGTTTTATGATCAGCTAATATTCTTTTTTTTTCGTCATTTCTTCGTGAATAATAAACATTATTAATAGTTATAAGGGAACAAAATGAATTATTTGATTCCAATAAATCTTAAACGGCAATTGTGGGTTAGATGGGAATCTTGGTAGGCCTGAGTTTAGTTTTGTCTGACTTGGTTAAATATTATTTCAAATTTAGGGGAATTTTGGAAACCAAACTGCTAATGTCTGCTTCGCCAATGTAAAGTAAATCATATTATTTTTAAAAAATCCTAAAAAAATATTTATATTTTTTTTCTGCTGGGTTTTAAACCTAAGTATGAAAAGAAAATATTCAGAAATTAAAAGGAGAATTTCAAAATAGCTGGACTCGAATTTGAATCTCTTTAAAGCCGTCAAAACGCTTTAAACAATTAAACCATACGATCGTACCGAACTATATGTATCGGAATGTTTATAAGCTTGTTGCAATATTATTTGATTGCATCTATGTATGGATTATTATACAAATTTTCGTTGTCGAAAAGATGATTCTTATTAAAACATATTTTTAAATGAAAATGTAAAATCTTTACTACAATTTGTCAATTATATATTTTATTTTTGAGCTAAAGCTTAAGCTAGAGCAAAATTGATATATATAATTATTTTAATAAAATATTATTTTTCAAAAAAGGATTTTATTTTATAATTTCAAAAGCACTATATATTGAGTGGTTGGTTGGTTCATACAGATTGGTTACGAACTCCCAACAATCATACCCACGTTTAAGTTGAGAATATTTGTTATTCTAAGGTCTCCCACATTTACATTAAATACGTAAGTACATAATGAAAAACACAACATAATGAAACAAAGACAATCTGCAGAACATTTAAAATGTTTGTCATTGTCTCGACGAGGGCTTCAATTAAGCCGCTGCCTGTATCGGGGGGGACTATTAAAACGTAATTTACGTTTGCTGCGTAAAGCTTCAATCGTTCCATTTCATTTGTGAATATTTAAATAATTATTTTCGTTTGTCATTTTCCTCGGCAAATCAAGCTCAATCAAGAGATACAGGGTGTTACACAGTCCTTTATACGAGACGTGGCTTGTTGAATGGCGGAAGTTAAAGGTGCGTTGTCTTATACCAAAAGAGCGGCATGAAATTAAGTCTAATAAGTAAATATTAAAAGCTTACACTTGCTTACGACAGCGTACTGTGGTTTAATTGGTATTCATAAGGTAGGAGTTCAAATTTCACTATATTTTAATTGTAGTCGTTTTAAAAAATAAAAAATAACTTATCGTATATATCAACTCTATACTCAATAAATTTGAAGAAAACTGTTTTAGATGTTTGTGTCCTGCCCTGTTTTCTGTACGGCTGCCAGACTTGGATATTTAATACAAAAATTAAACAAAAGATTGTTACGATACAAAGAGCTATATAATAATCCATTAGACAAAAAACAAAAGTAACTGACGCTCTAACGCAAGCCCTTAGACTAAAATGGAAATGGGCTGGACATGTATCTCGTTACAAATATAATAGATGGTCAGCTGCAACCACAGAATGGAAAGGGCCTGCAGGAAAAAGAAGAGCAGGGAGACCAAAGAAAAGGTGGGCAGACGAGTTAGAAGATACTGCAGGAAAGAAGTGGCAGCGGGTAGCAATGGATAGGGACAAATGGAAGGAACTGGAGGAGGCCTTCACCCGGAGAGGGGCCCACATCCCAAAAGACTAATAATATTAACGTAGAAGGTAAGCGAAATAACTAACAATACTAACCAAATAATATAAATAAATAAATAAGCAAATGTATATAAAATAAAATGTAAGGTTGTATTTATACAAGGGAGTTGGGAAATAAAGGCTTTTTTATTTATTTTATTATCGTATATATAAGATATGCAATACTGTTAGACATCGCTTCATCACGCCGAAATTGATAGTAAATCGGCTTACATGATGATAGTAATACTTATTGCTCTATTAGCTTACAGTTAGCCATTAAGATATTGGTTATTCCGTTATGTAAGCATAATTTAGGGGCATTAGGGATTGTATAGGTGGTATGCCTTTATGTACAAAAGTTGTGATACGGATAAAACATCTATCTTTACAAATTATCATATTTACAGGATAGAAAATCAGATTTATTAAAAAATATCAATTGAAGCGTTCTCTATGGAATATCTCAATCCCACACAAAATAGTCGATGTTAATCCATATCCAACTACCCCCCGACGACGCCAGGTGTTGTTAGTGATTGACGTGTCATTTACCAAACGCAGCTCGATAGCGACGACGCACCAGACCAAATATGTGTATGTATAATTTAAATGAATATTAATATGTACATTATGAAGCCATATATGTAACCATATTGTTTAATTATTGACCATTTTGTCAAAATTTATACACAGAAAATGTTTATAGACGTGTATAATATTGATTGATAGACTCTTTTGTATAATAATAAATCTTAAATATGACAAGCTTTAATTTGCGGAATTCATTAATGGCAATGAAAATAAGATAAAATGTGCTAGTCAAAGCCCAAAGGCACAGCACAGAGTTCGATTCCCACGTGGAGAAATAAATTATTAGATTTCCTAGTTCCGGTAAGAACATAGGATGGTGATGAGTTCCATCACAATTGAGAAATCCAAGTGCGGAACTTAAGGAGTCTATTGAAATTAGGTCTCACTTTATGGCTCATTTGCAAGAAAATAGTAAAACACGTTTCGCCAAGGAACATATATAAATATTTTATTGATAGTTTTACAGCTATACAGTTAGCCAGTACATCAATTTACCAACGTAAGACCAAACAAAAGGTACAAGAAAAGCCAACCAGACATAAAATAAAGCTCACTATTAAAAGAAAACATTACATTTAGTATATGGAAAAATTTAATCAAAGCGCCCTCGCCACAGCAAGCCTGCATGCTAACCTCTTTTTATTCACAGCTTTCTTGACCTAAAATATGAACATGAATATATAAAGTTACATTAAATCCAAGTAGCTTTTCATCCCGCATACATTTCTGTTGCTCGTTTCGACCTACTTGCGCTATTCTGCTGGTTATCGTAAAAATAAGCTGAAGAAACTTACACAATTGACTAACGAATCCATTCATACTATTTTGGTTTTCTTTGCTTTATTGGTGTAGTGTACTAGCTGTACAAGCTGGGCGTGTGGCTCTCCTTGTTAATGTCATCACAACTTGGAAATGTTGACCTGATATCACGGTGATTACAGATTCGGGATTTTAGAAATGCATTGATAAAATAAAAATATTTATTATGTTACTTTGGGAATCTGGAATATTTCACGATTTTAATATTATACACTACTCTTAATTATTTCGGTTTGATTAAGTAGATGAGACTGTGGCATTCATAAAATCACCCCTTCCTTATATATGACATCGTAGTTGTTTCTATATATTTTATCATAATATTCTTGTCATAATTTTAAAATTCGTTAAATGTTTAAGTATGTATGTGGGGTGGATTTTAGATATTTGATTTACACTCATCATAGCGAGAATTGAAGCTGTAAGTTCTAAATTTTGCGGAAAAGAGGAATTTTCGATATTCCAGGCTCTTACTTTGTAGTAAATATAGTAAATATGGTGAAATCTGATAAATTTCTAGTCATTAATGACTTGCAATAATAGAAAAAATTGATTTTGCTTATTTTTAGTTATATTTGATTAAAAATATACTAACAATATACTTAAACTACATAACAAATAATGTGGAACACATGTTTATAAGAGCTCATAGAAATAACAATTTTTCGCTCGAAATCTACAGAAGGTTTGCTGCAATTCATATAATTTACAAACGAGTGAAGAATTAAAATTGCGCTGCAGCTGTTAGGAGCGTGTGGAAAGTGCATTTTACTTGTAAAATAACCCATTAAGGAAGAAATGTATCAAATAATAAGTAACACAAGAATACAAGAAATAAAAAGAAATTGTTGTAGTAATATTTCAATTGAAGGTAGTATGCAGGTTTTATTTAGTACACGGATTTCATTAGTTAATTATTTACTTAGTACAATATATAAATATTTCTCTGCCTCTCCCTCTTATGTCTGTGTCCGTGTTATTTAAAATAAGGCAATAATTATTATAGAAAAGTGCTTTATTTACATAATCTTTATAAATTAAATATTCTTAACAGAATAAGTATTATAAAACGTAAAGTATTTTTGCTATTACAAATGTAATAGCGAAAATACTTAATATTGTGGTATGCGAAAAAATATATAATTTAGTGAAAATAGTTCTTAAATATAATACAAAAGTATATTTTTTCCTCCATAGTCTTAGTTATTTTGAATTAAAAACTAACCTAGTGCCAAGACTTCCCGTTCTCGGCTTTCAACTCGAATTTAAGACACTCCATATAATTTAATACATTTAATCGCAGCGTTTTTACACATACTTTCTACTTTACTACAACAAAAAAAGAAAAAATCTCCCTCAAATAGAAGTTGATAATTCATCCTGAAAATGATAAACTCCAAATAAAATGGAACACGTATGCTATTTGTTAAGAATTGAACACTTTTCATTCATTCCATTCAGATGTAAACATCTATTTATATATAAACGTGCGGGCGCTTTGCTCCTCTATGGAACGAAAGCTGTCACTTTCAGCCAGAATTTTATGTCAGAGTTAAAAAGGTCTTATAATTTTATGGAAGGCGTTAATTTTAAATAATCCATTGTATCCGACAGTGTGATGACGGGACATTGTAACAAAAGCGATTTGGTTGAAAGAAATACTTATCAATACTAAATATTGTAAAGTTAAGAAGACTTTGTTTTAATGCACTAATTTGAGGAACTATTGGTTGGTACAATTTATTATTTACCTAAAAATGAAAACTAAACCTAGACTAAAACATAAACTATCGTTTACAGTGCTAATATAAAAATTTCATGCATAGAGGATCGTCGTGACGAAGAGGCGTAACGTCTGCCTGTAACGCGGCGGTTTCTGAGTTCGATTCTCAATCGGGGAAGGTGAGTTTTTCTATTTTCATTTTCTTCGCTCTGGCAACTAGGCAAAGCGCGGCGTTAAGTTTCGCTACTCAACACGCAATGTCTCGAAAAGGCGGAAAACGGGGACGGAGAAAGCAGGGACTAAGCAACGGAATGTCTTAACACTAGGTTTCAATAGTTCCTGTAGTTCCCTCTGCCTACCCTGCCATGTGCGGGATAAAGCGTCAGGATGCTAAAAAAAATAAAAAAAAAATCGTTCCAAATTTAACCACCTATTCACTATATGCTCGGGTAGTTTACGTTTCAACCCATTTAGTGAATTTGATTTTTGACGTTTGAAGGTAATAAGCGAGGAAACTGACAGTCTTCGTAAGTTTCTTACATTAGTCTTTATATAATATACAAGTAGGTCATATGTTAGTTATTTTATATTAGCGATGAAGGAAACCTAGTATCGTATGAACGATTAAATCTAAGACATTAAATTCAACTCACCGAAGGCTCTATTGATTAAGTCAAGAACAGAACTCTTGAAAACTTTGTAGTGCAAGCGGATAGCACAATATTGCTTCCACTTTATAATAATTGCAGATTCAGGTTTCTTATCATAGCGAAATAATGGATCAAACGCCTTAGTACGCCTTTCTTTCATAAACGTTAAGCTTGTTACGTTGTAAAAAAGAAAATATCTAGACATCGTTCTTCACTAATAAAATAAGTGAGTAGTATGTAATACCTATTAGTTAATAAGTAAGTAACTTTTGTTGTGAGTGACTAAGAAAGTAAGGTAGCTTACAGATTCTTATGAGAACTCTGATGTTAGAGGACGTGGTAAAGGTGCTTTTACTAATTGTTTATGAATTTTACTTATAAAGGAGAGTTCTAGCCGTATTTTTCATTCATACACACAATAGAAAATAGTAGGTTAACTAATAATAACTCAATTAAAGCAGATTTTTTTTTCAAATTTCATTTCATTATATTAAAGGTACACCTACAAATATTGTGTTTATTTTGACATTTTAAAAAAATTTGACATTTATTTGATGTTCAGTTGTTTTATGGTTTACCTACATGTAAGGGTAAGCAGTGGAACTTGATGTTATAACACTGTTCACCTTCCATGATGGTATCAAATAATTCTAGAGAAATATAGGTATAACATTCCAGGATAAAATATTAGAAACGTTTAAAAGGTATTTTTCCGTTACATCTTACATTTGGCTAACGCAGTAAAAGCCTATAAATACGAAGTAAATGTTAAGACGTTATAGAATGTGTTGAAAATATCATCAGCTTTTTATTGGTTTCTTACATACTCCCAGATTTCAATATGAATCTCGGCTTCACGAAGAGTAATTTGAGTGCAGTCGCTTTTGGTATTAATAACATTCAATTTTTTGAGTTGGTGTAATATGCTATACAGATTGAATTTTTTTAAGGAGCTATTAATTTGTATAAGCTTTTACATGGATTTGCAATTTCCGTTTTCGATATATTTTATGCTATGTATGCTTTATTTATATATTAAGTGTGTATGTTTCTTGTATGCAAGTTTTATATATTAAACTACTTCCAATAGCGGGAACTGCGAGTTGATTGATAGAATCCAATTGTCTAAAAATAAAAAATTTGTGTTATTTTGATTGACAAATCAAATCTGTGAAGTTCAAGTTCAATAAGACGCTGTGTTACTGTGCCTCTATAGCTTTATTTAAATATATCAGATGTATAAAAAATATGCTAAAATGCGAAAAGGTACGAAAACATCTGGTACAGTAAAGATCCGCCTCAAGGGATCTTCATTACTAAGCCGTTCTTTAGTGTACGTCTTGGGGAAAGTTTCCCTTTGAGCTTAAAGCAAGATAACTGTATTTAAATTCATACATCTTAATATGAATTATTTTTAATTTAATGTCCGAAATTCATTGTGTAGTTGTTATTTTATTAAATATTTCGTCGTTATTTGTGGTAAATGAAATTTGATTATTGTAAATGATCTGTATGAAAGCAGTATATACTATCTTAAATACATCTGATGTTACGATGATCTAATATATAACTTTACAATTCCATGATAAATTTGTAGTACAAGAGTAATCGTAGAAAAAATATTAACATAAATAATGAATTCCCTAGTGGCATAGAGACAGTGTGACATGAAGGTTTGTGGATGGTAACAAAGTAAATTTAGCAAGTATTGCCCCGAAGGACAGATAGCGAGGAATGGAGTGTCTCAACACTAGTTTTTTTCGCCTTCGGTTCACTTTGCCTGCCTTACTATATACGAAAGACGGCAAGAAGCAAAAAAAAAAACAAATAAATTAATAAATAAATTATTAAATAAAGACTAAATTAAGTTAATTGTAATAGTAAAATTTATTATTATATGTGGAATATGATGTCTTCTGATAAGACAGTCATTGTCAGTCATCTAAAAAAAAAACTCGAAATCCATTTTAGATTTAGCTTGTTCTGCAGAGCAATATTTGTGATGGCAAGTGATTGTAATTTTATTATGAATAAAGAATGAAATGTAAGGATTAAATTGTCTAGGGATACGAGATTTTATAATTTGCTGTGGAATATAATATATGAGGACCGTCGTACCGCAGAGGCGCAACGTCTGTCTTTAACGCAACAGTTTGTGGTTTCGATTCCTAGCCGGGGAAGATGGATTTTTCTACTTTCTATTTCTTCACTCTGGCAACTAGGCAAACGTAGCGTTGAGTTCCACCACTCAACATGCAATGTCTCGAAAAAGGCGGAAAGCAGGACGGAGAAATCAGGGTCTAAGCAACGGAGTGTCTTAACACTAGGTTCATATGATTCCTGCAGTTCCCTCTGCCTACCCTGCCATGTGCAGGACAAAAGCTTGAAGCTAAAAAAAGCGTGAAGCTGTGGAAAGTAAAAAATTAGATACTGTATTAGATTTCCTAAAATTTCCCGCTAAAATTTAAGGTGTTTCTCCTCGACCTCAACAGACCAACGCAGAAGGAATAGTAAAACGTTTATACTTTTTACTATACGTTTACTTCGTTATTTTCATCTTCCTTGCTTTATTCCGACTATATTATTTCTATATGGCAATATGATAGAACACTTACAATTATTCATTTAACATTACATATACACCTTTATTTACACTCCAGTTCTCTTCAGTAATGATAATTCCCTCTTAGTTATGGTAATTGAAGGCTGGCGACCCGCTGCCTTTAATCAAAGGAGTTACTTGTAAAATGGGGCAAGAGGTTAACTATTGTTGCTGTACTGGAGAAAAAATCGATACAAACTCCTTAAATGTAGACGATGTATGTAGATTTACACTATATATGGAGATAGCACGATCAATAATTGAATTAGTTGAGGCTAGAAGGTTTGATTTAAACCAAATTAAAACAAACTCAAAAATGGCTTTGGTCACTTTTAAATCTAAAGCGATTATACTGATGCGAATAATATTTTCAATTTCGGCTGGAATAGATATTTTAATATGGTAAGAGTTCTCGATAAAAATTAAGCAGTAGTAAGACAATTTGACATTTTGATAGTTACGTTCGTTCTTTCTTCATCAACTGAAGCATCTAAAGCATTATCTTAGGTTTACACATATAGCTTGGTAGACAGAAGGAACCAAGTGTTCAGATACGACGTTCTCCGTTTCTTATGTTTCAAGTATTCGTCATGAGTAACGGAACTCAACGTCATGTTTTATTCTGTTAATAGAGTGCGAAAAATTAAAATAATTTATTCTTCCCGAATGGGATTCAAACTAACAATCATTACAGGTAGACGCTGTGCCACTGTGCCACTGTGCAACGACTGTCTTTTTTCTTCATATCATTATAAAAGTCTTATAAAGGTCATATCATTATAAAGGTCGGTAGTTCTTGAGACTTGAGCTATCAAAGGAAACTTAGCTGTTCGTTGATTGTTAGGACTATAGAAGTTTGCAGGGTTAGCTGTCATAAATTAGATTAAGTAAATCTGAGGCAATCTGCGTCTGCCTGTATATCTACATAATAGTTACTATTCAACTTGGGAATACTGTTTTTATTTGATATGTATTAAACTTATTAACACTTTTTTTTATATTTCCACATCTTATACCATCGTGTATATATTTACGGCCTTATTCATAAAAAGTTATAGCACGCTTAAAGACTCGATATAGTACAGTTGTCAAAAAACGTTATTCATAACAGCATTAGTGCCAATCAGTTCTATAAACCTATCATAAAGTTATAGAGCCGAGAACCCTACTATAAGAGTGTTTTAACGTCCAAAGATGGCCGATTCATATAACAGCTGATTATAGCTCATACTAATATGAGCATAGATATGACGTCGTCGAGTCGCTTGTCATCAAGAGTGTCAATTTCAATTTCGTAAACAAAACAATATAACAATTGACATTTTGTTCGATATTTATTAACTATATTTAGTTATTAACAAGTTTATTAATAATAAATTCTACATAAGAAAGGTGCACAGAACATAGGTAATACTTGTCCACGTCTAAACAATTTTCAATTCTTTGTCGTTTTACTTCTTTTGACTTAATTTTTTAAAAATTAAGTAAGTTTATAAACTAAAATAAAATAAACATTCGTGTTTTTGTGATAACAACGACGTAAATCAAGCCGGTATATGTCAAGCCAGATCCAATAATATATTTTTGTACGTAATATTATCTGTGGTCATACTATGTCAATGCGTTTGTCACTTATCATCTGTGGATTTACTGGTATTTTCGGCAACAAGTCGATCGACTTCAGTATAGTGGCAACATTGTGAACGTATAAATCAAATTAGTGACATTTTAGTTATAGAAGGCTTATAGAGCGTTTATGAATACAAACATTTATCGAACGTTCTATAAGCCTAAAGAGCGTGTTAACTAAAATATGCTTAAAACGTTCTATAAGACTTTTTTATGAATAAGGCCGTTTAAATTTAATAAAGCCACCTGTTATAATTTATACGTGTCAGATATTGATACCCTGTCCCTAGTAGTAGGGAACAGAAATGAAACATAGTGTCAAGGAATTAAATGTAAAGCATTTTCCCATTTCCCCACATGGGGACCGCTTCCACAACAACGGCTCATACGAGATTAAAAAACAGCTTGACCTAAAAAAAAATATTGAAATGAATATTGAAAACATTTAAAGCAAAAATTCAAAGGTTTCTCCTACAAAATGCGCTATTACAGCACATTTTGATACCAACACGTATCCACGTAGTCTTCCGTGTTCGTAGCGTGTTCTAAAGGTATTATTCATGTTAACGCATGAATAACACAGCATCTGGCGTTTAAGTACTTGCAGTTGGATGTATTTAAAATATACTATATTAACTTTTCTCATATAAAATTGTATGCCTATGAAATCTTTTAATGTGGGAAACGAAAAGGTTATAACTTTTTAAATATGAGCATACATAATAAATGAAGTAGATATAATTATGAATATATTTAGGTATTATAATATTTTGCTGTGATAATCTCGAATCAATGTCAGTGTCAAGACACTATTCTCTTTTCTCCGGTTTCTATCACAATTAGAGTTACGCCACTTTGTGTTGTTTTTCGGAGTGGTAATAAAAGTTACTAAAACCATTTAGTATATTCGTTTGTCCTTGCCTTATATATCTGTTAATTTGCCATAGCTGCATATATAAAGCGTAAAGCGATGTTAAAGAAGCTTATTGAAATAATCAAATATTGATATAATATACTGCGCCGAGTTATTTCACTTTAACGCTTATTAACTTTTATACAGCGCTCGTTCGAGCTTTATAACGTATTCATATTCACATATTGGATATGTTACGGTACATATTAAGAAGATTTTAGGATTTGCTCAGGTGTTATGGTTTTTGGTAACATTTTATTAATACCTTAGTTAACTGTTACTTGAATTGCCCCTTTTTGTTAGAAAAAATAAATATAATACACCTTCAAAGTTACCCCGTGCATTTAAGATCTATTTTCAATTAAAGCTTCGAAGTCCAAGTTAGGTCTAAATACTACTTTGAGTAGATTACCGAATCAGTATAACAGGATGGCAAAAACTCCGGAGAATACTGTGGATATCCTCTCAAATAGCATAGAAAACACACATAGAAGCATTTAAAAGGAATGTGATTAAATGTCTTCGCTCTGTTCCGTACTTATGGTTAAGTTTTTATGTTGTTTTTATGTTTCTCTTATTTATATATTAATTATAAAAAAATATTGTCACAGTATTTAATTACATGAATGTTTCATCAGTATATTGAGTTTGTAACTGTTAAATTACACAGTCCCAAACAATGTCGTGGCGGCTTGTAATTAAAGCAGCACTAAGCTCATAGTTATAAGATGTGTTTATATTAGTGTGCGTTTTGTAAGCTGTCCTTAAGTAAATAAATAAATGAAGACCTATAAGAAATGTTATAACATGATCGTAATTTCAATTTACGTTTTCTAACAGGGTACATATATTTAGGCCGCACTAGCTATAGATAACTGTTTTCTACTTAATGTTTTAATTTATTCATATGTTCTGACAGTTAAAACTTAACTCAATTCTGTGCCTTGTCCCCGATAAAGAGGCATGAGAATTATTCATTTTTTGATAGGAAGCTGTTCTATTGCGCTACAGTGAATTTTGTCAATTCAATTGAATATATGTCACAATTTTTCTAGGGTAATATTTACTTATTTCTTATATTTCAACTAATGTTGTGACTTGTATAGTATACTATTTATATACGGCTTTACAACAGTTTAATCTCAGCCCTTTAAGAACTGTATAACAAATAAGGTCCCATAGAAATCGAAATTAACAAACATACATATGGAACAAGGAATCATACTCTTTTACTATTTCTGTCATCACTCTCATTTATTCGTAAATATTTTCTTAGTGATATATATGATAAAATATTTTACCGTGGGAGAGCCTTGCATTTGCACGAATGGGCCGGCTCGACCGGAGTGATACCACGGCCTCACAGAAAACCGGCGTAAAATGACGCTTGCGTCGTGTTTCGTCGCGTGAGTGAGGGTACCGGAGGCCCAATTTCCCCCATCCCCCTCCCTTATGATGGCGCAGTCTAAAGTGAATCTACCCCAGGAGGGTACCAACTGCGCTAGCGTTGGAGAATCCCTCTCTGGACATCCAGGCTCAGGACTCAACTCAGCTGAGCGTGGATGTCCAGGCCGCCCCACGAATTCTGGGGGGGGGGGGGGGGGGGGGGGCAAAACCGCGCTAAGTAATTCCCGGGGCAAGAGCGGACTTTACACGGCGTCCCCTGCCACACTAGTTGTGGAGTTTTGCAACATCAGGGGCTTACATTCTAACATCAATGCTGTCCACTACCATCTCGAGACAGTAAAGCCGGCTCTGCTCTTTTTGACTGAGACGCAAATATCGTCTCCGGCGGACACCTCTTACTTGCAATACCCTGGTTACAGTTTGGAATACTCCTTCGTACCAAAAGCAGGTGTGTGCGTGTACGTTAGAGACGATGTTAGCTCACGCCGCCTCAGGAATCTTGAAGGTAGGGACCTCTCCATCTTGTGGCTACGTGTAGATAGCGACGACCACCCCCGCATCTACGCTTGCCTCTACAGGTCCCATAGCGGTGATGCCGAAACTGAACGACTCCTTGAGCACGTCCAAATGGCTACAGATTTGGTGCAACAGCAGACCCCTTCCGCAGAGATCGTGATACTCGGCGATTTTAACGCCCACCACGCCGAATGGCTTAGTTCACGCAAGACCGATCACGCTGGAAGATCTGTTCATGACTTCGCCCTGGCCTATGGTTTTACGCAGCTGGTTACAACGCCTACGCGAATCCCAGATGTGGAAAACCAGGAACCTTCACTGTTGGATCTTCTGCTGACTTCCCACCCCGAAGACTACACCGTGTCTGTCGGTGCTCCTCTAGGCTCCTCTGACCATTGCCTTATCCGGAGTGTGGTGCCACTCTCACACTTAGCGCAACCACGCTGTCCACGAAGACGTCGAGTGTGGCACTACAAGTCAGCAGACTGGGATGGATTGCGATCCTTCTTTGCGTCCTACCCATGGAGTCAGGTTTGCTTTGCACTGGTTGACCCCAATGCCGTTGCTGATGCTATTGCTGATATGGTGCTGCAGGGTATGGAACTTTTCATTCTAAGCTCTGTGGTCCCTATTGGTGCCAAATGCCAACCTTGGTTTAGCCGATCCTGCAAAATTGCATCTCGCAATAAGTGGGAAGCTTACCAGGCCTGGGCGGCTGCTACAGCAACGAAGAATGTGAATACCAGTGCCTTAAAAAAGAAGTTCAACCACTCCTCCCGATCCTTCAAAAGAGACATCGCTAGGGCGAAGTTCTTGTACACCTCCAGGATTGGCGAGCGACTAGAGCGTCTTCCGTCTGGAACTCGCGCATTTTGGTCCCTCGCTAAAGCCGTCCAAGGAAATTTCTGTACGCCATCTCTACCACCTTTGTTCAAGGGAGATGACTCATTGGTCCATGACGCAAAGGAGAAAGCCGACCTTCTGGGCAAATTCTTTGCGTCCAACTCATTCCTGGATGACAAAGGCCAAGACCCGCCGATAATACCACGGTGCAATTTTGTTATGCCGGACATCCGATTCCACTAAAAAGCAGTGCGGTCAGCAATGCTATCCCTGGATGTCCACAAATCGAGCGGGCCCGATGGAATCTCTCCCATTGTTCTAAAGACGTGCGCCCCGGAGTTGGCACCGGCAATAACGCGCCTTTTTCGGCTTTCCTATTCCTCTGGCGTAGTCCCGACTTCATGGAAGACAGCTTTAGTGCACCCGATCCCTAAAAAAGGCGACCGCTCAGATCCGACCAATTACAGGCCAATAGCCATAACCTCATTGCTCTCGAAAGTAATGGAATCCATTATTAACGACCAGCTCCCACGGTACCTTGAGGATCACCAGCTGCTTAGCGACCATCAGTACGGCTTCCGTCAGGGTCGCTAGGCTGGTGATCTCCTAGTATACCTGACACATCGTTGGGCACAGGCCATCGAGAGTAAGGGCGAGGCTGTGGCTTTTAGTCTGGATATAGCGAAGGCCTTCGATCGGGTTTGGCATAAAGCGCTACTTTCAAAGCTTCCTTCCTATGGGCTTCCTGAGAAATTATGCAAATGGGTCACCAGTTTCCTAACTGGCAGAAGCATAAAGGTCGTAGTCGACGGCGAATGTTCCGATCTCATGTCCGTTAATGCTGGTGTCCCGCAAGGCTGTGTGCTATCACCCACGCTGTTCCTCTTGCACATTAATGATATGCTGCAAATGAGTGGCATTCATTGTTATGCGGATGACAGTACGGGTGATGCTTTATACACCGGCCGCGCCAACATTTCTCGGGAAAACGTCATTGAAAGCCGAACCAAACTTGTGTCTGAAATTGAAATTTCGTTTCGGAAAATATCAGACTGGGGTAAACTAAACCTTATCCAATTTAACCCCAAGAAGACACAAGTTTGCGCGTTCACCGCAAAAAAGCTGCTATTTGTCGTATCGTTCCGTTTCGAGAGTACTCCTCTAACTGCCACAGCCAATATCGGAATTCTTGGCGTCGACATATCGAGCGAAGTCCAGTTTCGTGGTCATCTGGAGGGTAAGGCTAAATTAGCCTCGAAGAAGCTCGGTGTGCTCAATAGATCGAAACAGTATTTCACGCCGGATCACCGCCTGCAGCTTTATAAAGCTCAGGTTCGGCCTCACTTGGAATACTGTTCACATCCTTGGGCAGGGGCTCCCCAGTACCAGCTTCTTCCTTTAGACCGCATTCAAAGGAGAGCGACTCGAATTGTCGATTGCGAAAAGATTTCTGACCGGCTCGACTCCTTGGCACTGCGTAGAGATGTAGCCTCGCTATGCATTCTCTACCGCATATATCATGGGGAGTGCTCTGAAGAACTGTTCGGGCTGATCCCTGCCGCCTCTTTCCGTCATCGATCTATGCGACAACTCTACCACCCCCACCACCTTGACAGTTGGCAGAGTACTACTGTACGTTTTAACAGAATTTTTTTGCCCCACACCACAAAATTGTGGAATGAGTTGCCGCATTCGGTATTTCCGGACAGATACGACCTGCAGACCTTCAAGAAAAGAGCGTATTCCCATCTAAAAGGCCGGCAACGCATTTTGTAGCTCCCCTGGTGTTGCAAATGTCCATGGGCGGCAGTATTCACTTACCATCAGGTGATCTGTCAGCTCGTTTGCCACCTATAATATAAAAAAAATAAAAAAAAAAAAAAAAAACAATGAAAATTCTATGATTGCATTTTTCTTTATACAATATAAATAATATTATTAAAACCATGCCGTTAAGTTAATTTATCCCATTTTGTATTGGTGTGAGTGAAATGACGTGATTAAAATCAAATATAAAATTATAAATATTACCCTTACTATGGAATCGCTGTCATCTTCTACCCATGTTACCAATTTTGTATACATTTTATATCTATGGTTTCGTATTATAATTTATATAACAAAACCCTTTGTTGTTCGAGAACATTTTACAAGACCAATTTTACTGAAGATGATTACTAAGACTCATGAATGAAAATCTATATTTCACCAAAACTTTCACCTAACCTAAGGTTCATATTGTTAACCTAGTGGGGGAAAAATCCAAAGTTCGTTCTAATGTTCAACTTCTCGTAGATTCATAATTTTGAAAATAATACGGAACTCTCGATAGCCAAATTTTAGTTTAACTTCATACATTTTTCATGTTTACTTCATAGCAGATACTTGACGTAAGATTAAGTATTTGTAGTTTATTGCAAATAGATGATGCATAAAGTAATATGTATAACAAAAACTTAAGAAACTGTAATAATATAATGATTTACTTTAAGATTTAGTTGCCAATAAATTTGCTCGTAATATATTGACACTACAAATATTCAGCAAAAGAGTTACTTACTCTGAGTTGAATTTGTTCTATAACGGCTGTCGTGCATTACAATAGTACTATATATAATTAACAATTTTAATAATTAACTTTGCTCTTATCAAGGTTTTATGACTACTTATCGTCTTCTTCGTTAATATTATATTAGTTGTCGCGCGCGCATCCAGTCGCGTTAGACGTGTTGTCGCGCGGTTACATTTTCGAAAATGACGAATACGTTAAAGTGCACTAAGTGTAATATCATAATCGATGAATTTTTGGCGTATATTCAAAACAAAGTATCAATTGCGGATGAACTTAGTTTAGTGAGAATATGTTCGTCTAGTTTCTCGTGCGAACAAATTGAAAAATCAAATAATTTACTGTTAGAATCATTACCATCTGATGTACGTAAAACTATACGCAGAGGAAAAGGCAAAGAAAACCGTTTATTGAATGACATCATTAACCTTTTTAAAGTCACAGACCCCGATGTGCTACCAGTGTTTGTGGCCCGAGATCTAGAAAAGTTACCACCCATAACTTTTGATCACCTCGATGTATCCAAACTTCTCAAGGACCTGATTGTTGTGCAGGAAGAGATCAAAAATATAAAATGTTCATATGCCACTATTGAACAACTAAAGGATTTGAAAAGAGAATGTCTTAACGGAAAGTTACCATCGCCGCCGTTCTCTGCTGTAAAAGTTAATATGAAGAGGGGAGCATACCGAGACAGTGGCCCGATAGGATTGTCTCATCTAGATGATAATATGAGTACACCACAATTAGAAAAGATTAATAGCGAGCCGTCATCCCTAAAGGAATATCAGTTAAATTATAGAAATATTAATATTAAAGAAGTCGAGAGTAGAAACGAAACGTTTCAAAGTAATTCCTTATCTCAACGGACAGCTGATCGTTGCGTCACAAACGGTAACTGCGACGCGGAGCGCAATGACAGCGGGAAGAATGAATCATCGCAAATAAATAACAACTCGAGAAACCAATCAACAGCGCAAAAGCAATCATATGCTAGTGCCGTTAGATTTCAAAATGCGAATGACGAATGGACCGTGGTGACAAAAAAGTCATACAAATCTAAAAACCGTCTAGTTGGTAAAATGGGAAATGTTGTAGTAGAATCAGAGGAAAAATTTAGGGCGGCAGAAAAGAAAATACCATTGCTAATTACTAATGTTCATAAAAATACAAAAGAATCGGACATTATTAACTACATTCAAAATAAAACTAAGGAAAATGTTACTTTAGAAAAGATATCGATTAAACGACAATGTGAACATGACGCATATAAGTTATTTGTGTCACATTGTAAGTTGCCGCTATATCTAGATGAAAATATTTGGCCACAGGGCATTATTTTCCGTCGTTTTGTTCATTTCAAGCATAAACGAACAACCGAAACATCTCCTACAGAGGTCGCGCTGAATAAACTTCCCCCAAATAATGGATAAAAACTTAATGATATATAAGTTTATTACTTTTAATTGTAAGAGCGTGAAACGTTCTGCTGTATGCATACATGAATTATGTAAAGCATCAGATATAATTGCACTGCAAGAAACTTGGTTGTTACCGGAGGAGTTATCGTTGCTTAATACTCTAAGTGATGACTTCAGCGCCACCGGCGTCTCAGCGATGGACACGTCTACGGGTGTGCACCGCGGAAGACCATACGGAGGGGTAGCTCTGCTCTGGAGGCATGATGTTTTTCAAAACGTGTCTGTTATTGAGTGCAATAACCCGCGTATCTGTGCGATTAGAATTGTGTTGCAAGACAAGTCGTTTATAGTGATGAGTGTGTACATGCCTACGGATGACATGGTTAACTTAACGGATTTTACGGATGTACTAAGTTCGGTGAGTGCTATTATAGACACGTACGGGGAAAACAGTGTATACATGTTGGGGGACTATAACGCACACCCCTGTGAACGTTTTTACAACGAACTTTCAGAATTTTGCCTAGAACAAGAACGGACTTGTGTAGATACTAAAAAGCTTGGTTTAAAATGCGATACTTATACTTATTTAAGTGAAGCACACGGATCTAGGCGGTGGCTTGATCATTGCATAGTGACCAAGTCTGCTTTAGAGTCCGTGCGTAATGTTTATGTTTTGTATGATGTAATGTGGTCTGACCATTTTCCGCTCGTTATTGAATGTAATATAAATACGTTATTACCAAAAAAATCTATTGTATCGTACACATCACCAAATAAATTTATCTGGGGAGAGAGGAGTCAAAAGCAAATAGAGAAATTCGAAAAAGAATGTACCAATAGATTAAGTCAAGTAAATCTTCCAGACGAGCTTTCTGAGTGTTGCGATTATACTTGTAGTAATTCTAAGCATAAAAACATTATAAGTAAATTGTATAGTGAAATCGTTCTTGCTTTACTGGAGTCTTCTGTGGTGGGTCGGCAAATTAGTGGGCGTGTAACAAAAAAGAAGGTAATAGGGTGGAATATGCACGTAGCTGATGCGCACCGGGAGGCTAGACAGTATTTTTTATTATGGTTGTGGTACGGTAAGCCAAACGCCGGGAGAATTTATATGGAAATGTGTGAAGCTAGAAAGATTTTTAAGTCTCGGTTGAAATGGTGTCAAAACCACGAAGACCAGATTAAAATGGACATTCTGGCTTCACATCATTCTAAGAATGATTTCAGGGGTTTCTGGAAGCACACAAATAAATTAAACTGTCGACCATCTCTTCCGGTGAGTGTCAGCGGCGTGTGTGAGCCTGATGAGATTGCTAATCTTTTTATGAACCACTTCTTTGTGGAGTCACCGCTCGGATCTTCTCAGTCGATGCTTAATGTTGAAGACGGCAAAAAAATAGGGCTTTCGTTTAGTAATAAAGAAATTGCCCACACCATTAAGCATATGACAAGAGATAAATCTCCCGGTCACGATGGACTCAGTATCGAGCATTTACAAAATGCTGGACCACATTTACCGAGAGTGCTGGTTATGTTGTACAACCAATGTGTAATCCATAGCTTTATGCCTACTGAAATGATCCGCACTATAGTGGTGCCTATTGTAAAAAATAAAACGGGTGACCTAGCCGACAAAAATAACTATCGGCCAATCTCGCTGGCAACAGTTATCGCTAAGGTATTTGACAGCGTGCTTAACACTCATTTAAACAATTTCATTAAGCCTCACGACAATCAGTTCGGTTTTCGACCCGGACTGTCTACAGAAAGTGCTGTATTGGGTGTCAAGCACGCTGTCATGTACTACGCTAGGGGCAAGACGCCAGTTTACGCCTGTTTTCTAGACTTGTCAAAAGCTTTTGACCTGGTTTCATACGACCTCTTATGGAGCAAGCTCAGTGAAGTTAATGTACCACCAGAACTCACCAATATCTTAAAGTATTGGTATAGAAACCAGGTCAACAGCGTGCGATGGGCTGGCGTCTTATCGCGTCCGTATACGTTGGAGTGCGGGGTGAGACAGGGGGGTTTGAGCTCGCCAACACTTTTCAACCTATACATTAACGAGTTGCTCGAGGAGCTCAGCGGCACCAGAGTGGGTTGTTACATTGACGGAGTTTGTTGTAATAACATTAGCTACGCTGATGATATGGTGCTGCTGAGTGCCTCCATCTGTGGACTTCGTAAGTTAATGGCACGTTGTGAAGCTTATGCGGAGAAGCATGGGCTTATTTATAATGCTAGGAAAAGTGTCATCATGGTCTTTGAGGCTGGGGGCAAAACACCAGACAAAATTCCGTCTCTTTTATTGAATGGCACTGCACTTGAAAGAGTTTTCCAATTCAAGTATCTTGGGCATATGTTAACGCCCGGTCTCAGGGACGATGCAGATATTGAGAGAGAACGAAGAGCGTTGGCTGTGGGGGCGAATATGTTGGCTCGCAGGTTTGCGCGTTGTTCAGCTAGCGTAAAAAGTACTTTATTCAGAGCTTACTGTACAACTTTTTACACATGCAGCCTGTGGGTCAAATACTCGCAAAAAACATACAACGCTATTCGCGTACAATATAATAATGCCTTCAGAGTGCTGATGGGATTACCCCGCTTTTGCAGCGCATCAGGAATGTTCGCTGCTGCGCGAGTAGATTGTTTCCACACCATAATGCGAAAGAGATGTGGATCCCTAGTGCGTAGACTGTGGGGTAGTGCTAACAGCATTCTCGAAATGATTTCGAGTAGGCTAGACTGTACATACGTGAATAATGTGCTGCTCCTTTTCTAGTGGAATGGCGCATCAATGAATTACGTAGATACAGACATGATTTTTTCAATTTTAAGCTACTAACATAGAAACTAAGTCTGTAATACTAACAAATTGAGTCCTGGTTACTTTTAATAAAATTTATTATTATTATACAAGAATAACACTGATTGTTTGATTTCAATAAATCTTTAATGGCAGTTGTGTGAATGGTTGATTTATCCAGATTGGCTTCGAACTCCCAACCGTCACACTCACGTTTAAGCTAAGAATATTTCTTATTCTAAGCTCTGGTACATTCACATTACTTACAGGAGTACATCAGAAACGCAATATAATGTAACAAAAACAATCTACAAAGCATTTAAAACGTTTGTCATTGTCTCGACGAGGGCTTCAATTAAGCCGCTGCCTGTAATGGGGGGACTATTAAAACGTAATTTAAGTTTTCTGTAAAGCTTCAATCGTTCTATTTCATTTGTAAATATTTAATTAATTATTTTAGCTTCTCTTTTCTTTTCATCAAATCAGGCTAGTGATACAGGTTGTTCCACATTCCTTTATATCCTTTTAACATTCGAGACATTTCTTGTTGTATGGTGGAACTTAACGCTGCCCATTTTATGGTACAAGCATGAAAGTAAATGTACATTAAATAAATAGTTTAAGCTTGTAGCGTGATGACAACGTAATGCTTTATGATGACGTAGATGATATTTATAAGGCAGGGGTTCAAACCCCATTATGTTTTATAGTATTCGTTTAAAAAAAGAAGCAATAATTTGTCTTATACATAAGATGCGATGGTCGCGCTTACTGTTAGACATCGCTGCCTAATGCCGAAATTGGTTGTAGTATAGCAAATTGGCTTACATCATGCTAGTAATACTAATTGCTCTATTAGCTTACAGTTAGCCATTTAGATATTGATTATTCCGTCATGTAAGCATAATTTAGGGGTATCAGGGACTGCACAGGTGGTATGCCTTTGTATACAAAAGTTGTGATACGGATAAAACATTTATCTTTACAAACTATGACATTTGTAGTATTGGTAGGATAAATAAGTAGATTTATAAATTGTACTCTATGGAATATCTCAATATCACACAAAATATGTTAATCCATTTCCAACTACCCTCGACGACACCAGGTGTTGTCAGTGATTGACGTGTCATTTACCAAACGCAGTTCGATAGCGACGATGCGCCAGCCCAATTTCGTATGGCAGATTAAAGACATAACAGGTTAAACCAAGGAACATATATAATTATTTTGGGGACTTTGAAACATCATAGACCATTCAAATTCAAAAGTCCATAGTGCCTCAATAAGATTTACAGAAGATCTTTTCACAAAGCTAATATATCAATCTATCGATGTAAGAGCAAACAAAAAGTGTGACAAAAAGCAAAGAATCCAACAGTTAAAACCACAAACGCCAACCCAACCTAAGTTAACGTTCGCTTAAAAGAAAACATTACATTTATTACATGGAAAAATTTAATCAAAGCGCCCTCGCCGTAGCAAGCCTGCATGCTAACCTCTTTTTATTCACAGCTTTCTTGACCTAAAATATGAACATGAATATATAAAGTTACATTAAATCCAAGTAGCTTTTCATCCCGCATACATTTCTGTTGCTCGTTTCGACCTACTTGCTCTATTCTGCTGGTTATTGCAAAAATAAGCTGAAGAAACTTATACAATTGACTAACGAATGTATTCACGTTTTGATTTTCTTTGCTTTATTAGTGTAGTGTCATGTGTAGCTGTACAAGCTGGGCATATGGCTCTACTTGTTGATGTTATCACTGCTTGGACATGATGACCTGGTATCTAGTGGTTATAGATTCGGGATTCTGAAAATGCATTTATAAACTAAAATATATGTTTTTATCCAGTCAGTATTACTTTGAAAGTCTAGAATATTTGATAATTTAAATATTTTTCCCTACTTTTACATATTTCCTTTTGATTACGAAGACGTAGCCGAAAATCAGACTAGACTTAATAAGATCACCTTTCTCTATATAATTGTGAATTAGTCGTAGTTTTATATCTATGTATTTTCATGACATTCTTTTCATAATATATAAGGTTAGTTAAGTAAGAAGTAATTGTAGTTATTAAATAAAAGTAACGGAATCGATATAAACTTCTCGAATGAAATTTAATTTGCTCTCTGGAGTTCCAACTTTTATTACATACGAATGTCATATAAATCGGCACGTTGGATTCGTTCTACAAACAAAGAGAAACGTCTTATAATTATTAGTAGATAAGTAATTAAATTTATAGGAACATTGAAGCTGTATTTAGCATGTCTGTTATATGTATAAAGGTAGGTAGAGAATAGGGATTTATTAGTAAGACAGCCCGCTCTTCGTACTCTTTTCAATTTTTTAACAGTAAATTGAATTTTGTCAAGTTACAAGGGCGAGGAAATATAAGTATTTGATTTCCACTCTACTTTGAGCAGAAATGAAACCCATACACCTTATTTACAAAAAAGAGGAACTTTCGTGATTCATTCATCTCTAACTCGGTATGTACTAAACGTAGTGAAATCTGGTTACTTAAAAATATACAAAATATTTATAACTACGTAACAAACATATGTTTATAAGAGCTCACACAAATAACAATTTTTCGCTCGAAATCTACAGAAGGTTTGCAACAATTCTTATAATTTACAAACGAGTGTAGAATTAAATTTGCGCTGCAGCTGTTAGGAGCGTGTGGAAAGTGCATTTTACTTGTAAAATAACCCATTAAGGAAGAAATGTATCAAATAAAAAGTAAATATACAAGCGATAAAAAGAAGTTGTTGTAGTATTCACGTCACAATTGAAGGTAGTATGTAGGTTTTATTTAGTTAACAAATCATTAGTGCAATATAAAAATTATTTCTCTATTGATGTCTATGTACGTGTGTTATTTAAAAATCAAACATTAATTACTATCGAAAAATGCTTTATATAGAGAATTTATATAAATCAAATATTTTTAAAAGACTATGTATTTTAAAACGTTATGGTTTCAACAATATTTTAAATTTGCTTTTACCAATATAATATATTGTGATATGGGAAAACATTATAACATTTAGTGAAAATTAATCTTAAACAAAATACAAAAGTATATTTGTTCCTCAATAGTCTCAGTTATCTCGTATTAAAAACTAACCTAGTGCCAAGACTTTCCGTTCTCGGCTTTTTGCTCGAATTTAAGACACTCCATATAATTTAATACATTTAATCTTTACTATAACAAAAAAAAGAAAAAAAATATCCATCAAATAGAAGTTGATAATTCATCCTGAAAATGACAAACCCCAAATAAAATGGAACACGTATGCTAATTGTTAAGAATTGAACACTTTTCCTTCATTCCATTCAGATGTATACGTCTATTGATATATAAACGTGCGGGCGCTTTGCTCCTCTGTGGAACGAAAGTGACAACTTTCAGCCAGAATTTTATGCCAGGGCTAAAAAGGTCTTATTAATTTCATTGAAGGTTCCAATTTTGAATATAATGCTTTGTATCCGACAGTGTGATACGGAACATTGTTGTGACAATGTTCCGTATCACACTGTCGGATGCCGATTTGGTTGAAAGAAACAATTATCTATACTAAATATTATAAAATTAAGAAGACCGTTTATTTGAATGCACTAATCTCAGGAACTACTGATAAAGCTTTAAATATTTTTTGTTTTATATATTTTACTATTAGTTTTAGATTAAATTATCAAATATATTTTCATTTATTACAATTTGTTATTTTCGGGAAAATATAAATTAAAACTAGAGTGAAACGTAAACAGTCGTCATTCACTTTGTAATTCATTCACTTGGTAATCCAAAAATACATTATATTATTAATTTAAATCGCTCCAAAAATGCCTCTTCCCATCATCAAATATTTAAAGTAGAAACGTTGAGTGTATACTCGGATAGTAATAAGTGAGGTAACTGATCGTCTGCTAAAGGATCTTATATTTACTTCTTATATAATACGCAAGTATGTCAATATTTTAGTTATATTATGAAACCTAGTATCGTATGAACGCTTACATCTAAGACATTATTATATCCAACTCACCGAAGACTATTGATTTAGTCAAGAACAGAACTCCTGAAAACTTTGTAGTGCAAGCGGATAGTACAATATTGTTTTCACTCTATAATAATTGCAGATTTAGGTTTCTTATTAAAGCGACCTTAGTACGCCTTATTTATGAAATAAGGCGTTTGATTTTTTGCTGTTACCACGTTGTAAACAGTTGTAAGAGAAAATATCTGGATATCATTTTTCTCTAATACAATAAGTGATCTGTAAGTAATACTTACTAGTTACTGAGTAAGTAAATTTCGTTGCGTGTAACTCAGAAAATGGCAAAGAGTAAGGTACGAGTAGCTTACAGATCCTTATAGAACTCCGATGTTAGTGAACGTGGTAAAGGTGTCTACCAATTGTTTGTGAATTATACTTGTCAAGGGGAGTTCTAGCTATTTATTCTTTCTTCATACACACAATAGAAAATGGTATGTTAACTAACAGTTAGTCAAATAAAGTACTTTTTTCATCCTATTTAATGATATATACAAATATTGTATTTTGACATTTTAATTAAGTTTGACGTTTATTTGATGTTCATTTTTTTATGATTTACCTTATACATATAAGGGTAAGCAGTGGAACTTGATGTTATAACGCTGTTCAATTTTACCGACTTTCCACTGACTTTCCACAACGGTATGTAATAATTCTGTTGAAACATACGACATTCAAGGATAAAATACGTTTAAGAGGTTGTTTCTCGTTATTTGGTACATTTGGCCAACGCATAAAAGCCTATAAATATGAGGGAAATGTTAAAATGTTGTCAAATGTGTTGAAAATATCCTCAGCTTTTTATTGGTTTCTTACATACCTACTCCAAGATTTCAATATAAATCTCGCCTTTACCAAAAATAATTTGCGTGCTTTTGGTATTAATAACTTTCAATTTTTTAGTATTAGTGTAATATGCTATACAGATTGAATTTTTTCAAGAAGTGATAATTAGCTATTAATTTGTATAAGCCTTGACTTCGTATATACAAATCGAAATCTTACCAGAGCCAAAAATTAAATTATTATCTTATTTTGATTGACAAACCAAACCCGTGAAGTTCAATAAGATGCTGTGCCAATGTGCCAATGTGCGTAAAAAATATGCTAAAAAGCGAAAAGGTAACGAAAACATTTGGTAAAGATCTGCCTCAAGGGATCGTCATTACTAAGCCGTCTTTTAGTTTACATCTTGGTGAAAGTTTCTCTTTGAGCTAAGAGCAAGATACCTGCAAAATTTCTATCTAAGTTTATGCATCTTAATATGAATTATTTTTAAGTTAATGTCTTCGTTCTGGCATCTAGGCAAAGCGCAACGTTGAGTTCCGGCTCTCGAAACGGAAACGGAAAGTGGGGACGGAGAAAGCAAGTAATAAGCAACGGAGTGTCTTAACACTAAGTTCGTATAGTTCCTGCAGTTCTCACTGTCTATCCTGCCATGTGCGGGATAAAGTGTGAAGCTAAAAAAAAGAAAAATAAAGATTAAATTTGGATCTTTTTAAGTGTAAATTAAGTTATGATAATAAAATTAATATTATATGTGGAACAAACGATGTTCTGTTAAGACAGTCATCGCCAGTACTATAAAGCAGAGATCTCGAATACCATTAGATACCCTAAAATCTGCTCGTCAAATTGTAAGATCCCTATAGTAAAACGGTTTTTATTTTTTTTTATCGTGAGGAAATTCTTTTACAGTTACTTCGTCCGAGTGGAGACTCTCTATTTAGGACTCATAGAATAATGGATTTAGGCCGTCCCAGAAGCAATAGTAAATAGTATTACTTCAATTCTATTTCAAGTTTCTAACTTGATTCCAATTATTTATTCAACATTACATATAAACATTTCTACAGATTCCAGTTCTCTTTAGTAAACCTATCGGTACGTTCTTTATAATTCAATTGATAATTTCCTTTTAGTTATGGTAATTGAAGGCTGGCGACCCACTGCCTTTAATCAAAGATATTACTTGTAAAATAGGGCCAACTACAATTGCTGTACTGGAGATAATAATCGATTTTTAATACGATACATAATACTTATTTTATATATTATGTAGTATGTTTGTAAATGTACATTAAATATGGAAACGGCGTGAACAATGCTTGTATAAGGTGAGCCTGGAAGATAAGACAAATTCGAAGATCTATTTTTGATTTAGGCTGGAATAACCATTAAATTATGGTAAGAGTTTTCGATAACAATAAAACTGGAGTTTGACAATTGGACATATTCATAGTTGTGTACGTTTTTTCCTTATCAAATGAAACATCTAATTCATTATTTTACCTTCACACATATGGCTCGTTAGAGAGAACCAAGTTTCCTCCTTTTCTCATATTTCTAGTACTCGTTATGATTAGCGGAAGTGAACGTTATGCTCTATTTTGTTAATCGAGTGTGAAAAATGAAAATAATTCATTCAGGCCGAATCGGAATCAAACCAACAACCGTCACATTTACACGCAGATGCTGTGCCACTGCTGCTCTGCGGCGACCTCTTCTTCTCCTCATCTTTTTTATTAATATCATTATAAAAGTCGTATATAATAAAGATCGGTAGTTCTTGAAACTTCCGCCATGAAAGGAAACTTAGCTGTTCGTTGATTGTTAGGATTATAGAAGTTAGCGGGGTTAGCTGGCATAAATTAGATTAAGTAAATCTTAGGCAATTTGCGTCTGCCTGTATATCTTCATGATAATTCTACTTGGGTATGCCGTTCTTTTATTTGATATGTTGATTAAATATTTTAACACTATATATTTTTATTTCCCCACATCTTATACCTATGTCGATATATGTGTCAAGGAGATAAATATGAAGCATTCATCATCCCACATCACATGGGGACCGCTGCCACAACGACGGCCCCATACAAATTATACAAATAAATGTATATCAATTAAAAAAACAGCCTGATCTAAAAAAAATGAATTAAATATTGAAAACATTTAAAGCAAAAATTCAAAGGTTTCTCATACAAAATGCACTATTACTGCACCAACACGTATCCTCGTAGTCTTCCCGTTAACGTGTTCTAAAGGTATTATTCATGTTAAAGCATGAATAACACAGCATCTGGCGTTATAATACTTGCAGTTGTATATATTTAAAATTTACTTTTTAAAATATACTATACTAACTTTTCTCATATAAAATTATATGCTTCTGAAATCTTTTTAGTGTGGGAAATGTAGTTATAACTTTTTAAATATGAGCATACATAATGAACTATATTTATGAATATATTAATTTATTACAATATTTTGCCGGTAATAATCTAGTATCAAAGTCAGTGTCAAGACACTATTTTATACTCTTCGCTTTCTACCACTATTAAAGCTGTTGCGTGATCAGTATTGAACTCGTTCTTACAGACAGGTGCTGTTCCACCGTAACACTATGTTTAACTAACAGTTCTGTACTTGCCATTCTGTACTTGTTTTATTATTTTATAACTACATACATTAACCTTGCGTTTTATTATACAAAAGCAGTGGCATGAAAATAAGTCTAAAATAAATTAAATATTATAACTTTACAGTTTCATGAGGATGTGTGGCTATATGGTGGCTACGGCTTTTGTGAGGCAGAAAATCAAATATTACATCTTTTAAAATTGTATTCTTTTTTTAAAATAACTTATAATTTGTCGTATCTCTAGTCCATACTTAAAATAGGAATACTTATTAAATTCCTTACGTTTTCTTAGTTGAGTCGAGAGGTAGACTAAATTTCTTTTGTTTCAATCGTTAAAAATAAATTTAACTGTGCTTGTTCTTGATTTATATTAAAATATTTTAAAGGAATTAAACTTTGCACAATGTATCTTCACTAATTGGGATCGAACCCACTAACGCCACATTTATAATAAAAATAACGTGCCGTTAACACGACGACGACCTAAATAATGATTTTCAGGATTATATTTATGTTTAGATTTACTTAAATTCATTGCTTTTATAGTTTTTATCAACTAGCCTACAACGTATGTAACTAAATTGTTTTACACATGTAATTATGTAATGTTATATGTCATCTATATAATGTTAAAGGTTACTAGGAGAACTGTAATGATACTTGTAAAGATAGATGCTTCATGATGAACCATCTGTCTTTACAAGTATCATATTTATAATATTAGTAAGCTTATTTATGTAGTATAGTTAAGCATATTTATTAAAGAATATTGTACTCTATGGAATACCTCAATCTCACACAAAATAGTCAATGTTATTCCATTTGCAACTGCCCCCCGACGACACCAGGTGTTGTCAGTGATTGACGTGTCATTTACCAAACGCAGCTCGATAGCGACGACGCGCAAGACGAAATATACGTATGTATAATTTTTTTCGATATAAATATATTATATTTTCAAACCATATGTTGTTTCATTATTGGCCATTTTGGCAAAATAATATATATAGAAAATGCTTATAGAGGTGTAGAATATTGATTTATAGGGTCCTTTTATATAATAATTAATCTTAAATATGGAAAGCAAGAAATTGCAAGAAAAAGTATAACACGTTGAAGCAAGGAACATACATATATGGATATTTTAACAACAAAGAGCATTCAAGTAGCCCACAGCGCCTCAATAAGATTTACCGATAATCTTTTCACCAAGTCAAGACATCAATCTATCAACGTAAGAACAAAAAGTCCAAGAAGGCGCACAAAAAATGGCACAGCCAAAAACACAAACGCCAACCCAACCTAAAATAACGCTCGCTATTAAAAGAAAACATTACATTTATTATATGGAAATATTTAATCAAAGCGCCCTCGCCATAGCAAGCCTGCATGCTAACCTCTTTTTATTCACAGCTTTCTTGACCTAAAATATGAACATGAATATATAAAGTTACATTAAATCCAAGTAGCTTTTCATCCCGCATACATTTCTGTTGCTCGTTTCGACCTACTTGCGCTATTCTGCTGGTTATCGCAAAAATAAGCTGAAGAAACTTACACAATTGACTAACGAATCCATTCATACTATTTTGGTTTTCTTTGCTTTATTGGTGTAGTATACTAGCTGTACAAGCTGGGTATGTGGCTCTGATTGTTGATATCATCACAGCTTGGAAATGTTGACTTGGTATCACGGTGATATATATTATGCGGGATTTAAGATTCATTCATTGGTAAAATAATAGTAATGCATTGATAAAGTAATAGTATTTTATGATAAGTTTTACTTTGGAAATCTAGAATATTTTATGATTTTAATATTATATATTACTCTTCATTATTTCGGTTTGATTACGTAGAGTAACTGGAGATCAGAGCCGGTGGCACTCATAAAATCACCACTTTCTTACATATGACATCGTAGTTATGTTTCTATATATTTTTGTCAGGATATTCTTGTCATTATTTATAAAATTCGTTAAGTGTATGAGTATGTATGTAATGTGGAGTATTGGTATTTGATTTACACTCTTCATTGAGGGAATTGAACCCGTGAGCCATAATTTACAGAAATGAGGAGCTTTCGAGATTTAGTGCTCTTACTTTGCATGTAGTAAATTTGGTGAATTCCTAGTCACTTCTGACTTTCAATAATAGAACAAACTGACTTTGCTCAATTTTAATTGCATAATGTAATTAAAATGCACTAACGATATATTTTAACTACATACAATATACTTTTGGAACACATGTTTATAAGAGCTCATAGAAATAACAATTTTTCGCTCGAAATCTACAGAAGGTTTGCTGCAATTCTTATAATTTACAAACGAGTGTAGAATTAAATTTGCGCTGCAGCTGTTAGGAGCGTGTGGAAAGTGCATTTTACTTGTAAAATAACCCATTAAGGAAGAAATGTAACAAATAAAAAGTAATTATACAAGCGATAAAAAGAAGTTGTTGTAGTATTCACGACACAATTGAAGGTAGTATGTAGGTTTTATTTAGTTAACGAATTATTAGTACAATATTAAAATATTTCTCTATTGATCTCTTATATCTGTATATGTGTGATATTTAAAAATCAAGCAATAATTACTATCTAAAGGTGCTTTAAATAGAAAATTTATATAAATTAAATAATATTCTTAAAAGAAAAAGTCTTTTAAAATGTAATGACTTTTTTTTTGCTTTTAGCAATATAATATATTGAGATATGGAAAAATATATACAATTTAGTGAAAATGAATCTTGAATATAACTCTGTAGTCTTATTTATCTCGAACAAAAAAACCTACTACTTTCCATTCTCGGTTTTTTGCTCTAATTTGAGACATTCCGTATTTTTTAATAAAATTATTCGCCGCCTTTTTACACATACCTTCTATCTTACTACAATAAAAAAAGAAAAAAAAACTCCTTCAAGTAGAAATTGATAATTCGTCGTGAAAATGATAAACCCCAAATAAAATGGAACACGTATGCTAATTGTTAAGAATTGAACACTTTTCATTCATTCCTTTCAGATGTAAACGTCTATTGATATATAAACGTGCGGGCGCTTTGCTCCTCTATGGAATGAAAGCTGTCACTTTCAGCCAGAATTTTATGTCAGAGTTTAAAAGGTCTTATTAATTTATGGAAGGCGCTAATTTTAAATAATGCATTGTATCCGACAGTGTGATGACGGGACATTGTAACAAAAGCGATTTGGTTGAAAGAAACACTTATCTATACTAATTATTATAAAGTTAAGAAGACCGTTTGATTGAATGCACTAATCTCAGGAACTACTGATTAGGTTTAAAATTATTTTCTTAGTATGTATAATTTACTATTACTTTAAGATTTTATTATTAAATATATTTTCATTCATTACAATTTGTTATTTTCCGGAAAATCTGAATTAAAACTATAGTGAAACGTAAACAGTTGTCATACATATTGCTAATAAAAATTGCATGCAAATTATTATTTAAATCGTTCCAAATCTACCTCTTCACATATGAATATTTGAAATAGAAATGTTAAATGTATTCTCGGGTAGTTTGCGTTTAAACCTAATTAGTGAACTTAATTTTTGACATTCCAAGGTAATAAGTGAGGTTAAGGAACTGACCGTCTTCGTAAGGTTTTTACATTACTGCTTATATATAATATACATGTGGGTCAATATCTTAGCTATTTTATATTACCGATTGAAAGAAACCTAGTATCATATGAACGGTTACATCTAAGACATTATTATATCCAACTCACCGAAGACTCTATTGATTATGTCAAGAACAGAACTCTTGAAAACTTTGTAGTGCAAGCGGATAGTACAATATTGCTTCTACTTTATAATAATTGCAGATTCAGGTTACTTGTTATAGCGAAATAATGGATCAAACGCCTTAGTACGCCTTTTTTTCATCAACTTTATGCTGTTACCACGTCGTAAAGAGTTGTAAGAGAAAATGTCTGGATATAATTCTTCTCTAATAAAATAAGTGATAAGTAAGTAATGTTTATTAATTTGTAAGTTAATGACTTTTGTTTTTTGGGATTCTGGAAGTGGCAGGTAGTATGGTAGCTTACAGAGTCTTATGAGAACTCCGATGTTAGTGAACGTGGTGAAGATGGCTTTACCAATTGTTTGTGAAGTAAACTTGTCAAGGGGAGTTGTAGCCATCTTTTTCTTTCATACACCCAATAGAAGGTGGCAAGTTAACTAACAATAAGTCAATTAAAATAGTTTTATTTCTCAATTTTGTTTTATTACATTTAGAGATACATACAAGTATTATGTTTATTATGACATCTTAATAAGTTTTGACGTTTATATAACGTTAACTTATTTTTTGGTTTACCTACATATAAGGGTAAGCAGTGAAACTTGCTGTTATAGCGCTCTGTTACTCATTTTTCACTCAATTTTTAGGACTTTGTATGAGTGGCGGAGCTCAACAACGTCTTTGTCTATTTATTGTAGCGAGTAAATAAGAAAATCCCCCTTTCTGTAGAAAATTGAACCCATAACCGTCTTGTTTACAGTCAGAATGTACTACCAGGCTACGACGGTATCAAACAATTCAATAGAAATATAAAACACTCGAGGATAAAATACGTTTAAAAGGTTTTTTCCGTTACATCGTACATTTTACTTAACCAGTAAAAGCCTATAAATACGAAGGAAATGTTAAAACGTTATCGAGTGTGTTGAAAATATCGTCAAATTTTTATTAGTTTCTTACATATTCCAAGATTTCAATATAAATCATGATTTCGTAAAAAGTAATTTGAGTACATTCGCTTTTGGTCTAAAAATGAAAATAATAACTTTCTATTTTTAGTGTTAGTGTAATTTGCTATATAGATTAACTTTCCAAGAAGCAATAGCTAGCTATTAATTCACCTTTGCTTATATATATATATATATATATATATATATATATATATATATATATATATATATATATATATATATATATATATATATATATATATATATATATATATATATATATATATATATATATATATATATATATATATATATATATATATATATATATATACTTTTATTATTTTATATATAAATTGCGTGTGTGTAAATGAGGAGTTGTTAGTATAATCCAAAAGGAATATTTTATTTTCTTCTTTTTAGAGCGTTTAAATAAAAGCTTTTTCTTAAAAAGTTTTTTTACTTAAAATTTTTTATTTATAAATTAAGTGTTTACGTTTTATGTATGCAAGTTTCTATATACTAAACTACTTCTTTACTTAAAATTTTTTATTTCAAGTTATTATTACTTTCAAAATGCCCTCTCATTTGATACCCATATTGTAGATGTAGACTAAAGGTAACTATTCCGCCATCCTGCATGGTCCGCCATATTGGATTCAGAATGACGTCATAATCTTTTTCTAGTCACTCTTAACAAGCAAGGGCTTGTTGAAAGGTCATTTGATACTCATATTGTATAAGTGGATTAAATATAACTGTTCTGACATCTTGTATGATCTGCCATATTGAATTTAGAATGACGTCATATATCTTATCATATATTGTCATCCAAACAAAATGCGTCTACTTCAAAATTGAGTTCAAAGATTTCACCCGAACACATAAATATACATACATTGCAAGTTAAATAAAAGATTTTAATAAAAACACACATAGCATAATATATATATATATATATATATATATATATATATATATATATATATATATATATATATATATATATATATATATATATATATATATATATATATATATATATATATATATATATATATATATATATATATATATATATATATATATATATATATATATATATATATATATATATATATATATATATATATATATATATATATATATATATATATATATATATATATATATATATATATATATATATATATATATATATATATATATATATATATATATATATATATATATATATATATATATATATATATATATATATATATATACATATACATATACATATATATATATATATATATATATATATATATATATATATATATATATATATATATATATATATATATATATATATATATATATATATATATATTGGAGATAGCACGATCAATAATTGAATTAGTTGAGGCTGGAAGGTTTGATTTAAACCAAATTAAAACAAATTCAATAATGGCTTTGGTCACTTTTAAATCTGAAGCTATTATACTGATGTGAATAATATTTTCAATTTCGGCTGGAATAGATATTTTAATATGGTAAGAGTTCTCGATAAAAATTAAACAGCAGTAAGACAATTTGAAATATTGATAGTTACGTTCGTTCTTTCTTCATCAACTGAAGCATCTAAAGCATTATCTTAGGTGTAGCATATAGCTTGGTAGACCGAAGGAACCAAGTGTTCAGATACGACGTTCTCCGTTTCTTATGTTTCAAGTATTTATCATGAGTAACGGATCTCAACGTCATGTTTTATTCTGTTAATAGAGTGCGAAAATGAAAATAATTTATTCTTCCCGAATCGGACTCAAACTAACAACCATTACACGTAGACGCTGTGCCACTGTGCCACTGTGCCACGACTGTCTTTTTTCTTCATATCATTATAAAAGTCTTATAAAGGTCATATCATTATAAAGATCGGTATTTCTTGAGACTTGAGCTATCAAAGGAAACTTAGCTGTTCGTTGATTGTTAGGACTATAGAAGTTTGCGGGGTTAGCTGGCATAAATTAGATTAAGTAAATCTGAGGCAATCTGCGTCTGCCTGTATATCTACATAATAGTTACTATTCTACTTGGGAATACTATTTTTATTTGATATGTATTAAACTTATTAACACTATTTTTATATTTCCACATCTTATACCATCGTGTATATATTTAAAGTTTTCTAAAGCCATCTGTTATAATTTATACGTGTCAGATATTGATACCCAATCCCTAGTAGTAGGGAACAGAAATGAAACATAGTGTCAAGGAATTAAATGTAAAGCATTTCCTCATTTCCCCATTTCCCCACATGGGGACCGCTTCCACAACAACGGCTCATACGAGATTAAAAAACAGCTTGACCTAAAAAAAAATTTAAAATGAATATTAAAAACATTTAAAGCAAAAATTCAAAGGTTTCTCCTACAAAATGCGCTATTACAGCACATTTTGATACCAACACGTATCCACGTAGTCTTCCCGTTAGCGTGTTCTAAAGGTATTATTCATGTTAACGCATGAATAACACAGCATCTGGCGTTTTAGTACTTGCAGTTGGATGTATTTAAAATATACTATATTAACTTTTCTCATATAAAATTGTATGCCTTTGAAATCTTTTAATATGGGAAACGAAAAGGTTATAACTTTTTAAATATGAGCATACATAATAAATGAAGTAGATATAATTATGAATATATTTAGGTATTATAATATTTTACTGTGATAATCTCGAATCAATGTCAGTGTCAAGATACTATTCTCTTTTCTCCGCTTTCTATCACAATTAGAGTTACGCCACTTTGTGTTGTTTTTCGGAGTGGTACTAAAAGTTACTAAAACTATTTAATACATTCGTTTGTCCTTGCCTTATATATCTGTTAATTTGCCATAGCTGCATATATAAAGCGTAAAGCGATGATAAAGAAGCTTATTGAAATAATCAAATATTGATATAATATACTGCGCCGAGTTATTTCGCTTTAACGCTTATTAACTTTTATACAGCGCTCGTTCGAGCTTTATAACGTATTCATATTCACATATTTAATATGTTACGGTACATATTAAGAAGATTTTAGGATTTGCTCAGGTTTTATGGTTTTTTGGCAACATTTTATTAAGACCTTAGTTAACGCTTACTTGAATTGCCCCTTTTTGTTAGAAAAAATAAATATAAATATACCTCCAAAGTTACCCCGTGCAGGTAAGATCTATTTTCAATTAAAGCTTCGAAGTCCAAGTTATGTCTAAATACTACTTTGAGTAGATTACCGAATCAGTATAACGGGATGGCAAAAACTCCGGAGAATACTGTGGATATCATCTCAAATAGTATTTAAAAGGAATGTGATTAAATGTCTTCGCTCTGTTCCGTACTTATGGTTTAGTTTTTATGTTGTTTTTATGTTTCTCTTATTTATATATTAATTATAAAAAAATATTGTCACAGTATTTAATTACATGAATGTTTCATCAGTTTATTGAGTTTGTAACTGTTAAATTACACAGTCCCAAACAATGTCGTGGCGGCTTGTAATTAAAGCAGCACTAAGCTCATAGTTATAAGATGTGTTTATTAGTATTAGTGTGCGTTTTGTAAGCTGTCCTTAAGTAAATAAATAAATGAAGACCTATAAGAAATGTTATAACATGATCGTAATTTCAATTTACGTTTTCTAACAGGGTACATATATTTAGGCCGCACTAGCTATAGATAACTGTTTTCTACTTAATGTTTTAATTTATTCATATGCTCTGATAGTCAAAACTTAACTCAATTCTGTGCCTTGTCCCCGATAAAGAGGCATGAGAATCATTCATTTTTTGAGAGGAAGCTGTTCTATTGCGCTACAGTGAATTTTGTCAATTCAATTGAATATATGTTACAATTTTTCTAGGGTAATATTTACTTATTTCTTATATTTTAACTAATGTTGTGACTTGTATAGTGTACTATTTATATACGGCTTTGCAACAGTTTAATCTCAGCCCTTTTAGACTGTATAACAAGTAAGGTCCCATAGAAATCGAAATTAACAAACATACATATGGAACAAGGAATCATACTCTTTTACTATTTCTGTCATCACTCTGACTTATTCGTAAATTTTATTTTTTCTTAGTGATATATATGATAAAACAATGAAAATTCTATGATTGCATTTTTCTTTATACAATATAAATAATATTATTAAAACGATGCCGTTAAGTTAATTTATCCCATTTTTTATTGGTGTGAGTGTAATGACGTGATTAAAATCAAATATAAAATTATAAATATTACCCTTATTATCATCTTTTTGTGCATATACTTAAAGAAACGGTGATAATGATTCTCGTTTTAATAGAAGCATTATTATTTCAATAATCTTCTACCCATGTTACCAATTTTGTATACATTTTATATTTATGAAATACTAGTTTTAATAGACAGCATGTATGAAGAGGTTAATGATAGTGGACGAGGCGAAAGAGGTATGCAAGGACCGCAGAGTTTGGCACTCCGTTCTCTCTAACTACCCCGCTAGGGATAGAGCGTGAAGCTATGTATATATGTATGTGTAGACTGGTTTTAAGGTTTCGTATTATAACAAAACTCTTATAGGATCACTTTGTTGTTCGAGAACATTTTACAAGACCAATTTTACTAAAGATGATGACTAAGACTAATGAAAGAAAATCTATATTTCACCAAAACCTTCAGCTAACCTAAGGTTCATATTGTTAACCTAGTGGGGGACAAATCCAAAATTGGTTCTAATGTTCAACTTCTCATAATTTTGAAAATAATACGGAACTCTCGATAGGCAATTTTTAGTTTAACTTGATACATTTTTCATGTTTACTTCATAGGAGATACTTGACGTAAGATTAAGTATTTGTAGTTTATTGCAAATAGATCATGAATAAATTAATATTTATAACAAAAACTTAAGAAATTGTAATAATATAATGATTTACTTTAAGATTCAGTTACCAATAAATTTGTTCGTAATATATTGACATTATAAATATTCGGCAAAAGAGTTACTTACTCTAAGTTGATAGAGTTTGTTCGATAACGGCTGTCGTGCATTACAATAGTACTATATAATTAACAATTTTAATAATTAACTTTGCTCTTATCAAGGTTTTATGACTAGATAATATTATGTTTTATCGTCATTTCTTCGTTAATATTATATTAGTTGTTATACAAGAATAACATTGATTGTTTCATTTCAATAAATCTTTAATGGCAGTTGTGTGAATGGTTGATTTATCCAGATTGGCTTCGATCTCCCAACCGTCACACTCACGTTTAAACTAAGAATATTTCTTATTCTAAGCTCTGGTACATTCACATTACATACATGAGTACATCATAAACACAATATAATGAAACAAAAACAATCTAAAAAACATTTAAAATGCTTATCATTGTCTCAACGAGGGCTTCAATTAAGCCTCTGCCTGTAATGGGGGGACTATTAAGACGTAATTTAAGTTTTCTGTAAAGCTTCAATCGTTCTATTTCATTTGTAAATATTTAATTAATTATTTTAGCTCGGCTTTTCTTTTCAGCAAATCAGGCTAGTGATACAGGTTGTTCCACATTCCTTTATATCCTTTTAACATTCGAGACATTGCTTGTTATATGGTGGAATTAACGCTGCCCATTTTATGGTACAAGAATGAAAGTAAATGTAAATTAAATAAATAGTGTAAGCTTGTAGTGTGATGACAACGTAATGCTTTATGATGGCGTAGATGATATTTATAAGGCAGGAGCTCAAATCCCACTATGTTTTAAAGTGTTGTATGTTTGTCGCGCTTACTGTTAGACATCGCTGTCTAATGCCGAAATTGGGCAAAATTGGCTTACATCATGTTAGTAATACTAATTGCTCTATTAGCTTACAGTTAGCCATTTAGATATTGATTATTCCGTCATGTAAGCATAATTTAGGGGTATCAGGGACTGCACAGGTGGTATGCCTTTGTATACAAAAGTTGTGATACGGATAAAACATTTATCTTTACAAACTATGATATTTGTGGTATTGCTAGGATAAATAAGTAGATTTACAAATTGTACTCTATGGAATATCTCAATATCACACAAAATATGTTAATCCATTTCCAACTACCCTCGACGACACCAGGTGTTGTCAGTGATTGACGTGTCATTTACCAAACGCAGTTTGATAGCGACGATGCGCCAGACCAAATATATATACGTATAATTTTATAAATATAAATATGTACATTCTGAAGCCAAATACTGTTTAGTTATTGACCATTTTGGCGAAATAATGTCTGTATAAAATGTTTATAGAGTTGTATAATATTGATTTATAGACTTCATATATAATAATAAGCCTATAATTACCAATGCCAATGAATATAAGTATAAAATATGCCAGCCATAGCCCTTCAAACAGGACCTGAATGTAAGAATGACCATTACGAGTTCGATTCTCACTTAAATAAATAAATTATTTAAATATCCTCGCTCAAATAATATACCAAATATATATATATATATATATATATATATATATATATATATATATATATATATATATATATATATATATATATATATATATATATATATATATATATATATATATATATATATATATATATATATATATATATATATATATATATATATATATATATATATATATATATATATATATATATATATATATATATATATATATATATATATATATATATATATATATATATATATATATATATATATATATATATATATATATATATATATATACCAATACTCCATAATACATACATACTCATACACTTAACGAATTTTATAAATAATGACAAGAATATCCTGATAAAAACATATAGAAATATAACTACGATATCATATGTAAGAAAGTGGTGATTTTATGAGTGCCACCGGCTCTGATCTCCAGTTACTCAACGTAATCAAACCGAAATAATGAAGAGTAATATATAATATTAAAATCATAAAATATTCTAGATTTACAAAGTAATACTAATCATAAAATACTATTACTTTATCAATGCATTACTATTATTTTACCAATGAAAGAATCTTAAATCCCGCAATATAATCACTGTGATACCAAGTCAACATTTCCAAGCTGTGATGATATCAACAATCAGAGCCACATACCCAGCTTGTACAGCTAGTATACTACACCAATAAAGCAATGAAAACCAAAATAGTATGAATGGATTCGTTAGTCAATTGTGTAAGTTTCTTCAGCTTATTTTTGCGATAACCAGCTGAATAGCGCAAGTAGGTCGAAACGAGCAACAGAAATGTATGCGGGATGAAAAGCTACTTGGATTTAATGTAACTTTATATATTCATGTTCATATTTTAGGTCAAGAAAGCTGTGAATACAAAGAGGTTAGCATGCAGGCTTGCTATGGCGAGGGCGCTTTGATTAAATATTTCCATATAATAAATGTAATGTTTTCTTTTAATAGCGAACGTTATTTTAGGTTGGGTTGGCGTTTGTGTTTTTAGCTGTGGCGTTTTTTGTGCATCTTCTTGGACTTTTTGTTCTTACGTTGATAGATTGATGTCTTGACTTGATGAAAAGATTATCGGTTAATCTTATTGAGGCGCTGTGGGATACTTGAATGCCCTTAGTTGTTAAAATATCCCTAAAATATTCATATATGTATGTTCCTTGCTTCAACGTGTTACACTTTTTCTTGCAATTTCTTGCTTTCCATATTTAAGATTAATTATTATATAAAAAGAGTCTATAAATCAATATTCTACACCTCTACAAGCATTTTCTATGTATATTATTTTGCCAAAATGGTCAATAATTAAACAACATATGGTATGTAAATGTAATATATTAATATTGATAAAAATTATACATACGTATTATATTTGGTCTGGTGCGTCGTCGCTATCGAGCTGCGTTTGGTAAATGACACGTCAATCACTGACAACACCCGGTGTCGTCGGGAGGTAGTTGGAAATGGAATAACATTGACTATTTTGTGTGAGATTGAGGTATTCCATAGAGTACAATATTCTTTTATAAATATGCTTAACTATACTACATAAATAAACTTACTAATATTATAAATATGATACTTGTAAAGACAGATGCTTCATCATGAAGCATCTATATTTACAAGTATCATTACAGTTCTTCTAGTAACCTTTAACATTATATAGATGACATATAACATTACATAATTACTTGTGTAAAACAATTTAGTTACATACGTTGTAGGCTAGTTGATAAAAACTATAAAAGCAATGAATTTAAATATAAATGTAAATCTAAATATAAACATAATCCTGAAAATCATTATTTAGGTCGTCGTCGTGTTAACGGCACGTTATTTTTATTATAAATGTGGCGTTAGTGGGTTCGATCCCAATTAGTGAAGATACATTGTGCAAAGTTTAATTCCTTTAAAATATTTTAATAGAAATCAAGAACAAGCACGTCAAGTAAAATTTATTTTTAACGGTTGAAACTAAATATATTTAGTCTACATCTCGACTCAACTAAGAAAACGTAAGGAATTTAATAATTCCTTTAATTCTATTTTAAATTCTGGAGTACGGAGTAGGCTTTAATGTTTGAATAAGGACCTGGATTAATATAAATAGTACTGAAATATTACTAATTAGTAATAATTCTTGTTACTTAATTACTTAATTGGTTGTTAAATCTGTTTATTATTTTTAATTAGCAACTGAGGCTTAGCTATTTTAAGTTCAAAAATTGTTAAGATTGTATTGCGTGTGAGTATTTGTGTGTAATAATCCACAAATTTCTCGATAACTAAGTAGACCGCTTCTTCTGTGTACTTTTAAAGTAAAGTTAACTTATTAAATAAATATCATCATTATTAAATAAACACAAAATTATCTTTAATACCTGCAATTGAATAGAAGTCTAGGTTTTAAATAATTATTATTATATAAAAAATAATATTAATTATATAAAAAAATTGTTACATTCAACCCCTTTTTAAAAACTCAAATCAAATTTAATTTAAACGCGATTATTTTAAATGGTACAATAATATCATTTATGGCACAGAGGTGCAGTGGCTGCCTGTAATCACATCGATTTGTGGGTTCTATTCCCACAAAGATAATCCATATTTCATTACCATTTTCATCGCAAACACGGCGTAAGGTTCTGCTACTCATCACGTAGTGCCTCGAGAGGATATAGAATCAGGGAACAGACTGTATTAATACTAATTTTCCAATAATCTTACAGTTCCTTATGCATACTTTGCTATAAGCGGAATAAAATATGGAACTTAAAATAACTACTACCCCTAAATTATGAAATTATGCTTACATAAAGGAATAACCAATATCTTAATGGCTAACTGTAAGCTAATAAAGCAATTGGTATTACCATCATGATGTAAGCCGATTTGCTATACTACAATCAATTTCAACAGTAGGCAGCGATGTCTAGCAGAAAGCGCGACTATTGTATATGTTATACATATATACGACAAATTATAAGTTATTTTAAAAAAAAGAATACAATTTTAAAAGATGTAATATTTGATTTTCTGCCTCACAAAAGCTGTAGCCACCATATAGCCACACATCCTCATGAAACTGTAAAGTTATAATATTTAATTTATTTTAGACTTATTTTCATGCCACTGCTTTTGTATAATAAAACGCAAGGTTAATGTATGTAGTTATAAAATAATAAAACAAGTACAGAATGGCAAGTACAGAACTGTTAGTTAAACATAGTGTTACGGTGGAACAGCACCTGTCTGTAAGAACGAGTTCAATACTGATCACGCAACAGCTTTAATAGTGGTAGAAAGCGAAGAGTATAAAATAGTGTCTTGACACTGACTTTGATACTAGATTATTACCGGCAAAATATTGTAATAAATTAATATATTCATAAATATAGTTCATTATGTATGCTCATATTTAAAAAGTTATAACTATTTCATTTCCCACACTAAAAAGATTTCAGAAGCATATAATTTTATATGAGAAAAGTTAGTATAGTATATTTTAAAAAGTAAATTTTAAATATATACAACTGCAAGTATTAAAACGCCAGATGCTGTGTTATTCATGCGTTAACATGAATAATACCTTTAGAACACGTTAACGGGAAGACTACGTGGATACGTGTTGGTGCAGTAATAGTGCATTTTGTATGAGAAACCTTTGAATTTTTGCTTTAAATGTTTTCAATATTTAATTCATTTTTTTAGGTCAGGCTGTTTTTTAAATTGATATACATTTAGTTGTATAATTTGTATGGGGCCGTCGTTGTGGCAGCGGTCCCCATGTGATGTGGGATGATGAATGCTTCATATTTATCTCCTTGACACTATGTTTCATTTGCGTACTCTACTACTAGGGATAGAGTGTCAATATTTAATTCGGATAAGACATAACAGATTACCTTTGAAAACTATAAATATATCGACATAGGTATATATATATATATATATATATATATATATATATATATATATATATATATATATAAATATATCGACATAGGTATAAGATGTGGGGAAATAAAACTATATAGTGTTAAAATATTTAATCAACATATCAAATAAAAGAACGGTACAAGTACAACGGTACATACCCAAGTAGAATTATCATGAAGATATACAGGCAGACGCAAATTGCCTAAGATTTACTTAATCTAATTTATGCCAGCTAACCCCGCAAACTTCTATAATCCTAACAATCAACGAACAGCTAAGTTTCCTTTCATGGCTGAAGTTTCAAGAACTACCGATCTTTATTATATACGACTTTTATAATGATATTAATAAAAAAGACGTCGTCCCAGAGCAGCACAGTGGCACAGCATCTGCGTGTAAATGTGACGGTTGTTGGTTTGATTCCGATTCGGCCTGAATGAATTATTTTCATTTTTCGCACTCTATTAACAAAATAGAGCATAACGTTCACTTCCGCTAATCATAACGAGTACTAGAAATATGAGAAAAGGAGGAAACTTGGTTCTCTCTAACGAGCCATATGTGTGAAGGTAAAATAATGATTTAGATGTTTCATTTGATAAGGAAAGAACGTACACAACTATGAATATGTCCAATTGTCAAACTCCAGTTTTATTGTTATCGAAAACTCTTACCATAATTTAATGGTTATTCCAGCCTAAATCAAAAATAGATCTTCGAATTTGTCTTATGTACATATATATCAAACCTTCTAGGCTCACCTTATATTGTACAAGCATTGTTCACGCCGTTTCCATATTTAATGTACATTTACAAACATACTACATAATATATAAAATAAGTATTATGTATCGTATTAAAAATCGATTATTATCTCCAGTACAGCAATTGTAGTTGGCCCTATTTTACAAGTAATATCTTTGATTAAAGGCAGTGGGTCGCCAGCCTTCAATTACCATAACTAAAAGGAAATTATCAATTGAATTATAAAGAACGTACCGATAGGTTTACTAAAGAGAATTGGAATCTGTAGAAATGTTTATATGTAACGTTGAATAAATAATTGTATGTGTTCTATCAAATCGTCATATAGAAATAATATCGTTGGAATCAAGTCAGAAACTTGAGTTGAAGTAATACTATTTACTATTGCTTCTGGGACGGACTAAATCCACTGGTCTATGAGTCCTAAATATTCTGTCAGAGTCTCCACTCGGGAGAAGTAACTGTAAAAGAGTTTCCTCACGATAAAAAAAAATAAAAACCGTTTCACTATAAGGACGTTACAAATTGACGAGCAGATTTTGAATATCAAATGGAATTCGAGATATCTGCTTTATAGGACTGGCGATGACTGTCTTTTCACAACACCGCTTGTTCCACATATAATAATAAGTTTTATTATCAGAATTAACTTGATTTACATTTAAAAATATCCAAATTTAATCTTTATTTTTTTTCTAGCTTCACGCTTTATCCCTTTAGGATAGGCAGTGGGAACTGCAAGAACTATACGAACTTAGTGTTAAGACACTCCGTTGCTTATTACTTGCTTTCTCCGTCCCCGCTTTCCGTTTCCGTTTCGAGTGGCAGAACTCAACGTTGCGCTTTGCCTAGATGCCAGAACGAAGACATTAGCTTAAAAATAATTCATATTAAGATGCATAAACTTAGATAGAAATTTTGCAGGTATCTTGCTCTAAGCTCAAAGAGAAACTTTCGCCGAGATATAAACTAAAAGACGGCTTAGTAATGACGATCCCTTGAGGCGGATCTTTACCAAATGTTTTCGTTACCTTTTCGCTTTTTAGCATATTTTTTATACATTGCATATATTTATAGTGGCACATTGGCACAGTATCTTATTGAACCTCACGGGTTTGGTTTGTCAATCATAATAAGATAATAATTTAATTTTTGGCTCTGGTAAGATTTCGATTTGTATATACGAAGTCAAGGCTTATACAAATTAATAGCTAACTATCACTTCTTGAAAAAAATCAATCTGTATAGCATATTACACTAATACTAAAAAATTGAAAGTTATTAATACCAAAAGCGACAGTACGCAAATTACTTTTGGTAAAGGCGAGATTTATATTGAAATCTTGGAGTAGGTATGTAAGAAACCAATAAAAAGCTGAGGATATTTCAACACATTCGACAACATTTTAACATTTCCCTCATATTTATATGCGTTGGCCAAATGTACCAAATAACGAGAAATAACCTCTTAAACGTATTTTATCCTCGAATGTCGTATGTTTCTACAGAATTATTACATACCGTTGTGGAAAGTCAGTGGAAAGTCGGTAGAAAGTAAACAGCGTTATAACATCAAGTTCCACTGCTTACCCTTATATGTATAAGGTAAATCATAAAAAAATGAACATAAAATAAACGTCAAACTTAATTAAAATGTCAAAATACAATATTTGTATATATCATTAAATAGGATGAAAAAAGTGCTTTAATTGACTAACTGTTAGTTAACTTACCATTTTCTATTGTGTGTATGAAAGAAAAAATAGCTAGAACTCCCCTTGACAAGTATAATTCACAAACAATTGGTAGACACCTTTACCACGTTCACTAATATCGGAGTTCTATATGGATCTGTAAGCTACTCGTACCTTACTCTTTGCCATTTTCTGAGTTACACGCAACGAAATTTACTTACTCAGTAACTAATAAATATTACTTACAGATCACTTATTGTATTAGAGAAAAATGATATCCAGATATTTTCTCTTACAACTGTTTATAAAGTTTGATCCATTATTTCGCTTTAATAAGAAACCTAAATCTGCAATTATTATAGAGTGAAAACAATATTGTGCTATCTGCTTGCACTACGGAAGACTATTGATTTAATCAAGAACTACTTCTGTTCTTGACTAAATCAATAGTCTTCGGTGAGTTGGATATAATAATGTCTTAGATGTAAGCGTTCATACGATACTAGGTTTCATAAAATAACTAAAATAGTGACATACTTGCATATTATATAAGAAGTAAATATAGGAACCTTAAGCAGACAATCAGTTACCTCACTTATTACCTTCAAATGTCAAAAATCAAGTTCACTAAATGGGTTTAAACGTGAACTATCCGAGCATACACACAACATTTCTAATTTACACATTTTAATTATTGAATATAATGGCTTCTCGTTTTAATAGAAGCATTATTATTTCAATAATCTTCTACCCATGTTACCAATTTTGTATACATTTTATATTTATGAAATACTAGTTTTAAGGTTTCGTATTATAATTTATATTACAATACCCTTTTTTGTTCGAGAACATTTTACAAGACCAATTTTACTAAAGACTAAGACTAATGAAAGAAAATCTATATTTCACCAAAACCTTCACCTAACCTAAGGTTCATATTGTTAACCTAGTGGGGGAAAAATCCAAAGTTCGTTCTAATGTTCAACTTCTCGTAGACTCATTATTTTGAAAATAATACGGAACTCTCGATAGGCAATTTTTAGTTTAACTTCATACATTTTTCATGTTTACTTCATAGCAGATACTTGACGTAAGATTAAGTATTTGTAGTTTATTGCAAATAGATGATGCATAAAGTAATATGTATAACAAAAACTTAAGAAACTGTAATAATATTATGATTTACTTTAAGATTCAGTTGCCAATAAATTTGCTCATAATATATTGACATTACAAATATTCGGCAAAAGAGTTACTTACTCTGAGTTGAATTTGTTCTATAACGGCTGTCGTGCATTACAATAGTACTATATAATTAACAATTTTAATAATTAACTTTGCTCTTATCAAGGTTTTATGACTACTTATCGTCATTTCTTCGTTAATATTATATTAGTTGTTATACAAGAATAACATTGATTGTTTCATTTCAATAAATCTTTAATGGCAGTTGTGTGAATGGTTGATTTATCCAGATTGGCTTCGAACTCCCAACCGTCACGCTCACGTTCAAGCTAAGAATACTTCTTATTCTAAGCTCTGGTACATTCACATTACATACAGGAGTACATCAGAAACGCAATATAATGTAACAAAAACAATCTACAATGCATTTAAAACGTTTCTCATTGTCTCGACGAGGGCTTCAATTAAGCCGCTGCCTGTAATGGGGGGACTATTAAAACGTAATTTAACGTTTGCTGTAAAGCTTCAATCGTTCCATTTCATTTGTGAATATTTAATTAATTATTTTAGCTAAGTTTTTCTTTTCATCAAATCAGGATAGTGATACAGGTTGTTCCACATTCCTTTATATCCTTTTAACATTCGAGACATTGCTTGTTATATGGTGGAACTTAACGCTGCCCATTTTATGGTACAAGCATGAAAGTAAATGTAAATTAAATAAATAGTTTAAGCTTGTAGCGTGTTGACAACGTTATGCTTTATGATGGCGTAGATGGTATTTATAAGGCAGGGGTTCAAACCCCATTATGTTTTATAGTATTCGTTTAAAAAAAGAAGCAATAATTTGTCTTATACATAAGATGCGATGGTCGCGCTTACTGTAAAACATTGGTTGTAGTATAGCAAATTGGCTTACATCATGTTAGTAATACTAATTTCTCTATTAGCTTACAGTTAGCCATTTAGATATTGATTATTCCGTCATGTAAGCATAATTTAGGGGTATCAGGGACTGCACAGGTGGTATGCCTTTGTATACAAAAGTTGTGATACGGATAAAAAATTTATCTTTACAAACTATGACATTTGTAGTATTGGTAGGATAACTAAGTAGATTTATAAATTGTAATCTATGGAATATCTCAATATCACACAAAATATGTTAATCCCTTTCCAACTACCCCCGACGACACCAGGTGTTGTCAGTGATTGACGTGTCATTTACCAAACGCAGTTTGATAGCGACGATGCGCCAGACCAAATATATATATATATATATTTTTTATGTTAGAGGGAGGCAAACGAGCAAGTGGGTCACTTGATATTAAGTGATCACCTCCGCCCATTGACACCCATGAAGCCCAAGGTTTCAGGGGTGCGTCGCCTACCTTTTAAAAAGGTGTACGCTCGCTTCTTGAAGGTCCCAATGTCGTATCGGGTGGGGAACACCTCTGAAGGGAGTTCATTCCACAGTGTGGTCGTGCGTGGAATAAAGTTTCTTTTGAAACGCACGGTGGTACTCCGCCAATCATCAAGGTGGTGAGGATGGTATTTTAATTTGTGGCGGGAGTTACGATAGTGGAAATCCGCAGCCGGTATTAACCTAAATAGTTCTTCAGAACACTCCCCGTTGTACATACGGTAGAAGATGCACAGTGATGCGACATCTCTCCGCAGGGCCAGATGGTCGAGCCGCTTAGTGAGATTCTCGTCATCAACAATCCGAACAGCCCGACGTTGGCCGCGGTCAAAAGGAAGAAGTTGGTATTGGGGTGCCCCAGACCAGAGATGAGAACAGTATTCCATGTGCGGCCTAACTTGGGCCTTATAAAGTTGAAGGCGATGCGCTGATGTGAAATACCGTCTCGCTCTACTAATGACGCCAAGCTTTTTGGAGGCTAACTTGGCTTTATCCTCCAAATGAACGCGGAATTGAACGTCTCTGGAAATGTCGATACCGAGAATTCTAATAGTCGGACTGGTTTCAAGGGGAATGCTCTGAAAAACCGGGGACACGACAAAGGGATTCTTTTTCGTGGTAAACGCGCAAACTTGTGTTTTTTTAGGGTTGAACTCTACGAGATTATGAAAACCCCAACTCGAAACCTGGTTGAGGGAAGTTTTCATTTCTGACACAAGTTTGTTCCGAAACACACTGATTTGATATATATACGTATAATTTTATAAACAATAATATGTACATTCTGAAGCCAAATACTGTTTAGTTATTGACCATTTTGACAAAATAATGTCTTCATAAAATGTTTATAGAATTGTATAATATTGATTTATAGACTTTATAAATAATAATAATGTCAAATATGCCTATAATTACGAACGCCAATGAAAATAAGTATAAAATATGCCCAGAATCACAGGACCTGAATATAAGCATGACCATTGCGAGTTCGATTCCCACTTAAATAAATAAATTATTTAAATATCCTCGCTCAAATAATATACCAAATATGTGTACGTATACTTTTAATAATAATCTTAATTACGGGAAGCTTGAAATTAGTTAATTTACTAATGTCAATGGTAATAATGAAAATAATTGAATAGTACCCAGAGGCACAGTATCTGACTATATTTGACTATATTTGATTGATTGATTTCCTCTTGAAGACATAAATAATACAATTTTCTTGCTCCGGTACAATAAACTAGGTTCCCACCGAAATTCTTATGGCAGATTAAAGACAAAATTATAACAGGTTAAATCAACAGGTTAAACATATACAAATATTTTGAGAACTTTAAAACATCATAGACCATTCAAATTCCAAAGTCCATAGTGTCGTTCTTTTCACAAAGCCAATATATCAATCTGTCGATGTAAGAGCAAACAAAAAATACGACAAAAAGCAAAGAATCCAACAGTTAAAAACACAAACGCCAACCCAACCTAAGTTAACGCTCGCTTAAAAGAAAACATTACATTTATTATATGGAAATATTTAATCAAAGCGCCCTCGCCATAGCAAGCCTGCATGCTAACCTCTTTGTATTCACAGCTTTCTTGACCTAAAATATGAACATGAATATATAAAGTCACATTAAATCCAAGTAGCTTTTCATCCCGCATACATTTCTGTTGCTCGTTTCTATCTACTTGCGCTATTCTGCTGGTTATTGCAAAAATAAGCTGAAGAAACTTAAATAATTGACTAAGGGATGTATTCAGGTTTTGATTTTCTTTGCTTTATTAGTGTAGTGTCATGTGTAGCTGTACAAGCTGGGCATATGGCTCTATTTGTTGATGTTATCACTGCTTGGACATGATGACCTGGTATCTAGTGATTATAGATTCGGGATTCTGAAAATGCATTTATAAACTAAAATATATGTTTTTATCCAGTCAGTATTACTTTGAAAGTCTAGAATATTTGATAATTTAAATATTTTTCCCTACTTTTACATATTTCCTTTTGATTACGAAGACGTAGCCGAAAATCAGACTAGACTTAATAAGATCACCTTTCTCTATATAATTGTGAATTAGTCGTAGTTTTATATCTATGTATTTTTATGACATTCTTTTCATAATATATAAGGTTAGTTAAGTAAGAAGTAATTGTAGTTATTAAATAAAAGTAACGGAATCGATATAAACTTCTCGAATGAAATTTAATTTGCTCTCTGGAGTTCCAACTTTTATTACATACGAATGTCATATAAATCGGCACGTTGGATTCGTTCTACAAACAAAGAGAAACGTCTTATAATTATTAGTAGATAAGTAATTAAATTTATAGGAACATTGAAGCTGTATTTAGCATGTCTGTTATATGTATAAAGGTAGGTAGAGAATAGGGATTTATTAGTAAGACAGCCCGCTCTTCGTACTCTTTTCAATTTTTTAACAGTAAATTGAATTTTGTCAAGTTACAAGGGCGAGGAAATATAAGTATTTGATTTCCACTCTACTTTGAGCAGAAATGAAACCCATACACCTTATTTACAAAAAAGAGGAACTTTCGTGATTCATTCATCTCTAACTCGGTATGTACTAAACGTAGTGAAATCTGGTTACTTAAAAATATACAAAATATTTATAACTACGTAACAAACACATGTTTATAAGAGCTCACACAAATAACAATTTTTCGCTCGAAATCTACAGAAGGTTTGCAACAATTCTTATAATTTACAAACGAGTGTAGAATTAAATTTGCGCTGCAGCTGTTAGGAGCGTGTGGAAAGTGCATTTTACTTGTAAAATAACCCATTAAGGAAGAAATGTATCAAATAAAAAGTAAATATACAAGCGATAAAAAGAAGTTGTTGTAGTATTCACGTCACAATTGAAGGTAGTATGTAGGTTTTATTTAGTTAACAAATCATTAGTGCAATATAAAATTATTTCTCTATTGATGTCTATGTACGTGTGTTATTTAAAAATCAAACATTAATTACTATCGAAAAATGCTTTATATAGAGAATTTATATAAATCAAATATTTTTAAAAGACTATGTATTTTAAAACGTTATGGTTTCAACAATATTTTAAATTTGCTTTTACCAATATAATATATTGTGATATGGGAAAACATTATAACATTTAGTGAAAATTAATCTTAAACAAAATACAAAAGTATATTTGTTCCTCAATAGTCTCAGTTATCTCGTATTAAAACTAACCTAGTGCCAAGACTTTCCGTTCTCGGCTTTTTGCTCGAATTTAAGACACTCCATATAATTTAATACATTTAATCTTTACTATAACAAAAAAAAGAAAAAAAATATCCATCAAATAGAAGTTGATAATTCATCCTGAAAATGACAAACCCCAAATAAAATGGAACACGTATGCTAATTGTTAAGAATTGAACACTTTTCCTTCATTCCATTCAGATGTATACGTCTATTGATATATAAACGTGCGGGCGCTTTGCTCCTCTATGGAACGAAAGTGACAACTTTCAGCCAGAATTTTATGCCAGGGCTAAAAGGTCTTATTAATTTCATTGAAGGTTCCAATTTTGAATATAATGCTTTGTATCCGACAGTGTGATACGGAACATTGTTGTGACAATGTTCCGTATCACACTGTCGGATGCCGATTTGGTTGAAAGAAACAATTATCTATACTAAATATTATAAAATTAAGAAGACCGTTTATTTGAATGCACTAATCTCAGGAACTACTGATAAAGCTTTAAATATTTTTTGTTTTATATATTTTACTATTAGTTTTAGATTAAATTATCAAATATATTTTCATTTATTACAATTTGTTATTTTCGGGAAAATATAAATTAAAACTAGAGTGAAACGTAAACAGTCGTCATTCACTTTGTAATTCATTCACTTGGTAATCCAAAAATACATTATATTATTAATTTAAATCGCTCCAAAAATGCCTCTTCCCATCATCAAATATTTAAAGTAGAAACGTTGAGTGTATACTCGGATAGTAATAAGTGAGGTAACTGATCGTCTGCTAAAGGATCTTATATTTACTTCTTATATAATACGCAAGTATGTCAATATTTTAGTTATATTATGAAACCTAGTATCGTATGAACGCTTACATCTAAGACATTATTATATCCAACTCACCGAAGACTATTGATTTAGTCAAGAACAGAACTCCTGAAAACTTTGTAGTGCAAGCGGATAGTACAATATTGTTTTCACTCTATAATAATTGCAGATTTAGGTTTCTTATTAAAGCGACCTTAGTACGCCTTATTTATGAAAAAAGGCGTTTGATTTTTTGCTGTTACCACGTTGTAAACAGTTGTAAGAGAAAATATCTGGATATCATTTTTCTCTTATACAACAAGTGATCTGTAAGTAATAATTACTAGTTACTGAGTAAGTAAATTTCGTTTCGTGTGACTCAGAAAGTGGCAAAGAGTAAGGTACGAGTAGCTTACAGATCCTTATAGAACTCCGATGTTAGTGAACGTGGTAAAGGTGTCTACCAATTGTTTGTGAATTATACTTGTCAAGGGGAGTTCTAGCTATTTATTATTTCTTCATACACACAACATAAAATGGTAAGTTACTAA